>OMLM01014190.1:16680-34207 GCA_900302695.1 Helostoma temminkii | reverse complement strand
TAGTCACTTATAAATATATTTTATACAAATTTAGCAGGAGACTGTGTTTCTGCACCAGGCTCTGATAGATAGCCTCACTTTTATAATGGACATCATTACTACTAACTACTACTAAAATGACTGACCTTAAGCATTAAGCCACTTTTTTTTAAAAATCCATTAAACTAAAATCAAATAATTAGTTATCTAATCACAGCAAAGCCAAAGAATGAAAAAAAGAAAGAAAGCTGAATAAAAACAAGGCATGAATTGTTCCTCACGTTAAAAGTTGTCAGCTGTGTGAGCTATACATATTCTAATGTGTCTGATGGTCCATTTTCATCCTAACATCTTCTCCCAGAAGTGAAAAATGTCTTCCCTCTAGGCAGTGTAAATGAAGAAAAATGTAAAAGCCTAAGTCGAGGTTCAGACTGCGGATGGTTGAAGTTAAATGTGATTGAAACTAATTGATGTATGGCCTTGCTTCATCTTATGGGATGAAACCCAGAAATGCCGTGTTGGAATATAATTAACTTTATTGCAGTCTTCTGTCTGAATATAGACTCTCCAACACAGATATTTTCAATCATAATGTAAAATATTGCTGTTAACACACCACGGCCTGTCTGTCACAATTTGTCTACCCTGAAATCACTCCATCAACCCTACTCATGCAACTACCCCGTCTAAGAAAATGGCCTGAAGCCCATTTCTGTATTTTATTAACTACTCCTGTAGATTCACTATAGAGTACATCCTGATTCTTTTAAATGTAGGATCTCTGTTAAAGTTGTTAGATTTGAAAAAAGGGGATGGTTGTTTTGACATGAGTAACATGCAACGTTCAAGACTTAGCTGTTTTTGTTTGGAGTCACAGGTCAGTCAATGACAGAAATGTAGCCTCTTAAGATGCACAAGAGTATGTTACACTAATTATTACTAATTAAATTGCTATTGCACATTCCTGTGAAATGTGAATTAATGTCTCTAAGAAACACTAAGAATATTACAGCAAAGGAGAATAATCATTAACTTAATTCCTAAGTGTTATTGGTCCATTGTTATGGAGTTCATGTAACACATAGAATATGAAACTTCACTTTAATCCACTGCAATAACACGAAGTCGAATTAACAATAAGTCTAAATCATACAGTATATTCTGAATTTGATTTAATGCAACTTCTACATATGCGCATTATTTGCCAGGATGTGGCGCCCCCGCGTGGCCTCTGTGGAAACTGACAGCAGGATGAAATATGACAAATATTCAACAGGAATAATTTCATTCACACAAACACATGGGGACGTGCAAACTAGATGTTTATATGTTTCACAAAAATATTTCAAACAACATAACAGACAATTAAAGACGCGAAACTAAACACTAACCTTCCTATCCTGCGGGGGCGCTGTTACAAACACCAGCAGACCTTTACAGGGTCGCTGTTTGCGGGTAGCGGAAGTGCGGCTGTTGTTTATCCGGCATTGAGCCTCCTCGCCGTTAGAGCAACGATGGCCAGCGCTGCAGCTAAACAGGCGCCTAAAACCGCCGCAAAAACATCTGGAGGGGCCACCGGGGCAGCGGGAGTTAGCGGCGCTCCCCCGATAATGCCCCTTGCTTCTCCGCTCATGGGGAAAAAGAAGAAGCCGTTTCTGGGCATGCCTGCCCCGCTGGGCTACGTTCCCGGTCTCGGCAGAGGGTGAGCTAACTTAAGCTAATGCTACTTAGCTTGGTTAGCTAGCTTGCTAAGTAATAACACCGGTCTAGCTAGCTATTAGGTTGTGAAGTTACTGATTCATGTAAGTTTTTATCGTTGTAGTAGGTTTATGGTGGCTGCCTACTGAGATCAAGTGAAAATACGTATATAGTAATGGCTTATGGCTTCCCTAGTCTGGTTGTATTAAATGATCTATACATAAGTAAGTTGGCTGAGGTATTTAAATGATCAGTCGTATTAGCTCTGTATTAGCTATGATCAGTAACGTTTGTGGAATTTATTGCTAGGTGCCTGTACCATAATAATAATAAAAAAAATGTTCTTTACTAGTAAAAGTCAAAGTACATAGAGATTAACAACAACATTTTAAAGGACCACATTTAGTGGCAAATATGTGTGTATTGTAGAAAAAACAAAACAAGGGACTGCTATTACTTTTTGTGTGTGTGGAATTCTTAGATTTCAATTTTGTCATTGGGGACCCTAGAGAACCCCAGGATGTTTTGTTGTGAGATTCTGTTACAGATTATACAGTGCTGCTGTGGTAACATCAGGCCAGTTTTACAAATCACCATTTATTAGGTCACTGTTGAAAGAGTCCCACAGTCTTGACGATACTGTTCAGGCTTTTTCAGTTTATAGATGCATCTTCAGCATGTCTGAGAGTGTGAGCTGCACTAATTTAGGATAAATATAAATAATGTGATGCATCTCTGTGTTGAACGCAAATTGATGTACTTACATAATCAACAAAATTGATTACATCAGAGTATCACCCCCACCCCAATCTTAAACAACTGTTCCTTTTCAGTGCAACTGGTTTCACCACCCGATCTGATATTGGGCCTGCTCGTGATGCCAACGATCCGGTGGATGATCGTCATGCACCCCCAGGGAAGAGGACCGTTGGGGATCAAATGAAGAAGAACCAGGATGATGATGATGAAGATCTGAACGACACCAACTATGATGAGGTACTTTCTATTGCAGTTCTTTTTGCAAGGTCTTCATTTATTTACTTAGAGGTCAATGTTGATCTTTGGTAAATCTGTGTAGATTAATAATTATATGATGTCTTCAGTTGTGCTGATCATTATTGTTTTTGTTTGTGCAGTTTAATGGTTATGCAGGTAGCTTGTTCTCCAGTGGACCCTATGAGAAGGATGATGAAGAGGCAGATGCTATATATGCAGCACTGGACAAGAGAATGGATGAAAGACGCAAAGAAAGAAGGTTTGCCTATATATACACACTTTTTTTTTTCCCACCTGAGTTTTGGAATATAAACATGCCCCTTCCTATGACATTCTGTGCATCTGAGCTTAAGCTTTAATGCTGTCTTGTGTCTTACCAGGGAGATGAGAGAAAAGGAAGAAATTGAGAAGTACCGTATGGAGCGACCCAAAATCCAACAACAGTTCTCTGACCTAAAGGTACATAAATGCACAAAATGTGCTTTTCTTACCATTCAAAACATCTTAGGGACATGTCCGTGCTGGGTGAACACATACATGAACAATATGACAGCAGCATTTGTTTAAATGGAACCATGACAATCTTTTGAGACTATATAGTTGGATTTACTTGTGTTATTTCTGTTTAAGCAGGAGGAGAGTAAAAACCTGTTCTAACCAATGTTAGATATTTTCCTTAGTCAAAGGAATGCTGTGCTAAAAGCTTGTTACAAAACAACCACGTTGTTGCCATTCCAAGATGATCTTTGATTCTCTTCTCTTGATTCCTTTTCCCTTTTTTGTTTATATCCTCACAGAGGAAGTTGTCAGAGGTATCGGAGGAGGAATGGCTGAGCATCCCTGAGGTGGGAGATGCAAGAAACAAGCGCCAGAGGAATCCCCGCTATGAGAAGCTGACTCCTGTTCCAGACAGTTTTTTTTCCAAACACCTGCAGTCTGGAGAGAACCACACCACTGTCGACCCTCTGCAAGGGGTCAGTATGCATGCAAGAACACACCTTTAATATAGACATCGGCTTAAAAACACACACATAATAGACAGAGTTAATGCAATTTTAGCTTGCGCCAGCAGGAGTCAGGGTATCTCACTGGAAACGAACAAATCACATCAGCGGCGTGTGTTTTCCAGTTTCGAAATCTCCCTTTTCATGAAACCATGTAATCTCAGTCAACCTCTAGCTTGTTGCAGAACATATACAGTAGACAGTTATTTTTGTTGATGTGATGACATGACCTTTCTTAGTATGTGATTGACCAAACTGAGAGTTCTCACAATTTTTTTTATGTTTTACCACATACTTGTTAGCCATGGGAGCAAGGCCTGTTGATTAAAAAGTTGTCATGTAAATGTACTTTCAAACCTTGTGTTATTAGTGTGAATGTGCTGCACTACATTTATTGTGGCAACATGAAAAGCCAAAGCTCACAATTTTCCCATGTATCATTTACAGTGATGAGAAAAGAGTCACACTATCCACATCTGTTTCACAAGCTTTTTCAATGTGTTGTAAAATAATATGCCATGCTTCAGTCCAAGTTCATCGTTTCTTGTTTCCACTAGCTGGGAGGTCTAAACACACCATACCCAGGAAGTATGACTCCCGGCTTGATGACACCAGGGACAGGGGAGCTAGACATGAGGAAAATCGGTCAAGCTAGAAACACACTCATGGATATGAGGCTCAGTCAGGTAACTTAATACATTATCGTCTGCCACTTTTATTATGTGTCCTCTATATTGTGCACGTTATCTTGATACACAGGATTTACTGTACGTATTATATGTCCCCCTGTGCCTACCTTTTGTCTGTTTTAAGGTGTCAGACTCAGTGAGTGGACAGACAGTCGTGGATCCGAAGGGCTACCTGACAGATCTCAACTCCATGATACCCACATATGGAGGGGACATCAGGTAGAGACGCACTGAGTACACCAAAAGTTCATAGAGTAAACATGTAAAGCATGTTGTATTTGTGTGTATCTAATTGTTTGTCTCTGGCTCTGCATTTACAGTGATATCAAGAAGGCTCGTCTCCTGCTGAAGTCTGTGAGAGAGACCAATCCCCATCACCCACCTGCCTGGATTGCCTCTGCCAGGCTGGAGGAGGTGACAGGCAAACTGCAGGTGGCCAGGAACCTGATTATGAAAGGAACAGAGATGTGTCCTAAGGTAACGATGATGGATAGTGTACTAACTCTGTTGAGAGCCTACGCATGTAGGCCAACAGAGTTAATCAATAATATACATTTAAATTTTTGTATGTGCGATTTAACTTAACTTAAAAGTCATTTTATTGCCTTTGATCCTGTATTATCACATTGCTGATGATATGAAATGCATTTCACCGGGGGAAAATGGCTTTTTTTCTTCTGTTGTGGCGTTTCTTTCTGACTCTCAGAGCGAAGATGTTTGGCTGGAGGCAGCGCGGCTCCAACCCGGTGACACAGCCAAAGCAGTAGTCGCCCAGGCTGTACGCCACCTGCCGCAGTCTGTTCGCATCTACATTAGAGCTGCAGAGCTGGAGACAGATGTCAGGGCCAAGAAACGAGTTCTCAGGAAGGGTAAGGCTGTCATGTAACATAACCTGTAATAATAGATTAAAAAATAGCAAAGGTAGCGCTTTTAACTTTTTCTGTTTCCTGTTCATTGTCCATGTGTGAGATTTTATTTTGAAGTTTTGAAAAAACAAACTGCTCTTTTGTTGTTATAAGTTTTTTGTTTTTTAGCATTTCTTCCCAGCAGCTCCTGCATCAGTGAATACATAATGATTTCCCTGCCAAAAATGAAGACACAAATTTCTGCAGGGAAAAAAATCCATAACTAGTCTCAATTTGTCTGTTGTCTCATAAAGGCTCTGACACAGAGCTGTGTGTTTCCTGCACACATAAGATTGAATAAAAGATTTCATAAGGGTTACATTTGGCAGCTGTGGTTCTGGCTTTTTATCAAGACCAGGCCCCTGGTTGAACCGTGTCAGTGCCCTAACACATGTACACACATACACACAAATGGATATTTCCCAGCAGCATACCCAACTGACAGAGATGGATGTGGAGCTTCCTCTCTGAAAGAACTAACTCCGCCTCTACATGTTCAGTTTCTCTAGTCTACTTTTCTCCATTACATAAACAACACTCAGCCTTCACACCCGGACACTTTTGAACTTTTCTACTATTACTGGATGTGCCTTCTAGTGTTTGTTTTTATTGTCACTACAGTCACTGAGTGAACTGTATTACCTCCTTTTCCTTTTTTACCACTGTGCATGATGTGTTGCCAGTGTAAATATATGTGTATTTCCAGCCACTCACTGTGTTTCCAATAGTATAAATGTTGCTTTTATTGTGCCACCATGGGTAAACAATCACTCCGTCACACAGAGAAAATATTTCAATCACATGACTTGTGTAACTGTAATCCATTTAGCCCTGGAAAATGTGTCCAAGTCAGTTCGACTGTGGAAGACAGCTGTTGAGCTGGAGGAGCCAGAGGATGCCAGGATCATGCTTAGTAGAGCTGTGGAGTGTTGCCCTACTAGTGTGGAGGTACTCATAGCACTTACTGCCATTATATGTTTTCCCCATCATGAACTTTGGATATATAAGTAATAAGAAGCGATACACTGCAATGTAATAAATAAATCTTTGCACTTACCTCTACATTGTCTGTCCTCTGTAGCTGTGGCTGGCACTGGCCCGGTTAGAAACGTACGAGAACGCCCGTCGTGTCCTGAACAAAGCTCGAGAGAACATCCCCACTGATCGTCACATTTGGATCACTGCTGCCAAGTTGGAAGAAGCGAACGGCAACACTCAGATGGTAGACAAGATTATTGACAGAGCCATCACGTCTCTACGTGCCAACGGTGTGGAGATCAATAGAGAGCAGTGGATACAGGTATGTTGGCTTGGTGGGTTTTTTTTGTTTTTTTTTAACATCATAGAGAGGGAAGGGTTACCTGTAGCTGTTTATGTCAGAGGGAAACGTCCGCCAATGGGTTAATAAACAAATACCCTAACATCACAATCAATTAATAAACTTTCATTATATGTCTTGTATTTAACAGGTTATTTATGTGTTTCTAATATACAGATTCTCTCTTATATAAACGCAAGTGGAAGAGAGTGTTATTATGTTATTGATTGAATCATTTGAGTGAATGATCAACCAGAGATACAGGTCTTGTATTGTCACTGTCATTAACAAATTGAGAGAAAAGCCTTTAAATCAGTAGATTAACTGAATATGAAGTAATTGATTTATTCTGTGCTGTAACTGATACCTTAGTAAAGTTTGTGTTTATAAAAACTGGATAAATTCAATCTATATTTCAATTGTCGTCACATGATAAATGCATTATTGGGGTAAACATGTGAATTATAATATGAAAAGAGAAAATAATATTAAAAAAGAGAATTAGAGTACCTTTTAGTCCTTGGTTTTGAAGGAGTGGAGCCTGCATCATTGTTTTGTCAGCTTTGATAGCACGCCAGAATACTTTGGCAAAGCTGCCCCCTGCTCTTTCATCTGGGTGCAACAGATTACAAGCCAGTGCAGTAACTGACATTTTGTTTAGTGCAGTTCACAATTTTGCAATAGGCTGTTTCTGCAATCCCTTTCCACATTTCTTTCCTTGACAACCCAGCCCTTTCTTCCCCTGTCAATGTGTGTGGTGTTTGTGGTTGTGGCAGCCATTTGTCAGTACAGTCATTGTAACACCAGAAACAGATGAGGTTTAAAATGACAGGATCTGGCTGTAAATGGATTATTTTGTGTAAAGAGACCCTTAATTGGCCCTTTGATGTTTCCATCATCTGTGCAAACATTATTTATACTCCAATAAAGATCATCATCTTCATGGATTTCTGGTCTGAGTTTTAGAACACACTTTTGTATGTCACATCATGTGTGTAAAAATTTTTCGTAAAACACTGCATCATTCTTCTGAAATTGCTTCCTGTTGGTGTCTAGTTAACATTTGGCACTCTCCTTCTGTGCCTCACCTGCACTGTGTCTTTCTAAGTGTTCCTTCATGTCCTCTGCAGGATGCAGAGGAGTGTGACAAAGCAGGGAGTGTGGCCACTTGTCAGGCAGTGATCAGGGCTGTTATAGGGATTGGCATTGAGGAGGAGGACCGCAAACACACTTGGATGGAGGATGCTGAGAGTGTGAGTATCCGCATACTGGCTTTTTACAGGTCACAATCAGACTCTAACATGTGTTGTCAGAGTTTAACTAAGCTGGGAACCCTCTCTGTCTGTTTCAGTGTGTGGCCCATGGAGCGCTGGAGTGTGCAAGGGCCATCTATGCTCATGCTCTCCAGGTGTTCCCCAGCAAAAAAAGTGTCTGGCTTAGAGCTGCCTACTTTGAGAAGAACCATGGCACCAGGTGACCAGATTTGGTTCCTAAATGTATCTGACACTGTAATTCAAAAGCTGACATTTCTCATTGTATCTATTTTTGTTCATTCCTATAATCACTACAATCAGTATTGTGGTTTTCTCTCAGCTACTTCATCAACTGACACTGTGCTCCTCCCATTCATTTCTTTTTCATGGCTCATTGCGTCTCTCAGGGAGTCGTTGGAGGCACTGCTCCAGAGGGCTGTGGCTCACTGTCCCAAAGCAGAGGTCCTGTGGTTGATGGGGGCCAAGTCCAAGTGGCTGGCTGAGGATGTACCCGCAGCCAGAAGTATCCTTGCCTTGGCCTTCCAGGTGATGATAAATTAATGTTAACTTTGACTTGTTCGGGTACTGCCTATTTGAGCCTTTGTTTAACTCCGTTCCCCTCTTTTCTCTCCCACTCTCACCCTGTTTCCCTCCTTTTTATTTTCCTAGGCTAACCCTAACAGTGAAGAAATTTGGCTCGCTGCTGTGAAACTGGAGTCTGAGAATAATGAGTATGAAAGAGCCCGTCGACTGCTAGCCAAGGCTCGTAGCAGTGCCCCAACAGCCAGGGTGAGTGTGTATGAGTTTGGGAAAGAGTGAAAGTCACAAGGAGATTTACGTATTTTCAAATTCTCATGAGTGTTACCCACAGTTCATCATCATATGACCTGGGGAAAAAAGGATAAACTGCTCTATCTATTCGGGTTTTAATACATCAGTGTTTGTCAGTCAAAACGGCCTGTAAATGTTGAATATAAAACAGTCTGAAATGAGGAGCTAAAGTAAAAGAGTGTATAGGGCAAGTATTTAAACTGTCATACACTTTTGCTCTGTAACTCCCTTTCTCTGACCCCATGCACCAGCACATTTGATTTTTATTAAATATTGTTGGTATAAATAAAGCTAATGTTTTGGTTGGTAGGTTTTATTCTTCTCTGCTTTATTTAATTTTAAGTTAATAGTGCATTGTATTTTGGCTGGCTTCTACGTCTGTTTTTCTCAGGTTCAGGCTTGCCAGATATCTGCACTTCACAACAGTCAGCACCATTCAGGTTGACAGATATTGTCAGCAGTGCTCTGAAACATCACTTCACCGGCACTCTTTAGCTGTATTGTATTAACTGACAGATATGATTAAAAGCCTGCTTTAATGCTGGCTGCACTGATTGCACTGTTAGATAACACAACTGTGGTGTTAACGAAGAAGATAAGCATTTAGGGTAGGAAGCTGGTCTATGGTACATTTGAAAGCTAGTGAGGTATTTGTTTGTCATAAACTGGGCTACAATACAACTATATCAAATCATTTTGCAACACTATTATTATCTGTCAAGGATATTAAAAGCCCAGGGCAATTTGAACGGGAGGTTTGTGAGTTGTGTTTATACACATTTCCTAACTGAACAGCTTCTCTTGTTTTTCTCCAGGTATTTATGAAGTCAGTGAAGTTGGAGTGGGTGTTGGGAAACATAGAAGCTGCCCAGGAATTATGCACTGAGGCCCTGAAACACTATGAGGACTTCCCCAAACTTTGGATGATGAGAGGCCAGATAGAGGAGCAGTGTGAGAACATGGACAAGGCCAGAGAGGCCTACAACCAAGGGGTGAGGCAGGGGAAGTGGTAGGGGCAAGGGTTTCTGTATTATATATTATAAAAGGATTATGTGAATTTGAATTTTAAGACAATTTTTTATTTGATTTTGGTGGAAGTGACTGTTTCTCCTTTCTAAAACCTGGTTTTGTTTGTGGGTTTAGTTGAAAAAGTGTCCCCACTCAGTACCCCTGTGGTTGCTGCTGTCTCGTCTTGAAGAGAGAGTGGGACAACTGACCAGAGCCAGAGCAATCCTGGAAAAATCACGGCTCAAGAACCCTCAGTGCCCTGAGCTATGGTAAGAAAATGTACAGTGAAAATGAGGAAATCCACTTTAGAGCATAACTGGAGTTCTAGCTTAGGAGGAACTTTAGCTCGTGTGAAGGAAATATGTCATGTGTGTAAATGGGACACTAAGTACATTCATATGAGTCATTAAAAAGAGTTAAGTACACTGAGCATGTAATGTGTCATTCAGGTTCCTTCTTTTACTGATATGTTTTTGGTTCTTTAGGAATCTGGTCACTGCCATACAATAGGGAGAAAATATTGGCACAGTTGCACACACACACCCAGTCGCCCACTTATGCAATGTTTGATTTATTTCTGTATTAGCTGACAGTACAATATGTTGGAGTATATGCTGCACAAAATGTATATTTGAAAAACAGCACAACTCTTATTCCAAAACTAGAAAACTGTACAAAAATCCAAACCGGGATTTGTGTCAAATTAAAAACAAAAATGACTTTTTAACCAGGTTGGAATCTGTCAGACTGGAGTTCAGGGCTGGACTAAAGAACATCGCCAACACACTGATGGCCAAAGCTTTGCAGGAGTGTCCCAATTCAGGTGAGAATATAATGGTTCTTTATAGTTTCTGTTCCTCTCTGTAACCTCAAACTTTTCAAAGTTTCATCCCACTCATTTTTTCCTGCAAAGGTATTCTGTGGGCTGAGGCAGTGTTTTTGGAGGCCAGACCCCAGAGGAAGACTAAGAGTGTAGATGCTTTGAAGAAGTGTGAACACGATCCCCACGTCTTGCTTGCTGTAGCCAAGTACGACTTTTACAGTTTTCTGTTCTTTATCTCAGTAATAAGCTCTATTTGCACAGCCCTTCATTGCATAAAATGTCTAATCATTTTCTGCAGTTCTGGTTGAACAGTGTATTTAGCAAACATTTTGGCATGACTTTTTTAATGTTTTCTTTTTAATATTTTCAAATGCAGTCTTGTACATACATTTCAGGTTGTTCTGGAGTGAGCGTAAGATCACCAAAGCCAGAGAGTGGTTCCTTAGGACAGTAAAGATTGAGCCAGACCTGGGAGATGCTTGGGCTCTCTTTTACAAATTTGAATTGCAACATGGCACAGAGGTAAGACTATTATTGTCTGTGACATCACATTTCCATTGTAGCGAAATAGCTGACTGCACTGAATGACAAAGTCAAAGTAACAGTGGTCCTGAAAGTTTTCCGTTTGTACATGATATGTTTGACAGTCGACTTGTGGAGTCTACACGAAGAATTTTGTAACTCTTTCCAACATCAACTCCTCTTCTGAAGTCTTTGCCAGTCTCCCTTTGACCCAGATTTCTCTTCTCTAAATAAGATAAACCTCACATGATTGTCATCCCACTGGGTGCAACAACAGACTTTAGTTTCTTTGTGCTCAATATAAAAAACTGAATATCCCAGATTTTGCAGATTGTATGCCACATAATATTCAAAATTGGATAATTTTCCATAATAAATAATATCTTATTTGTTTAATTGCGTTGCCTTTATGTAGTTTTAAGATGTGAAAATCTGATTACATTTTGTTTCTTGTATTTATGCAAAAATAGAGTAAATTCAAAAGTGCCACTGGATATTACTGCTTTTAACCATAAACTGTGTGTGTATTTAACCTCGCTGTTCCGCATCCACCAGGAACAGCAGGAAGAGGTGCGAAAGCGATGTGAGAATGCGGAGCCCCGTCATGGAGAGCTGTGGTGTGCTGAGTCTAAACACGTCCTGAACTGGCAAAAGAAGACAGGCGAGATCTTAGCGCAGGTAGCCAGCAAAATCAAGAACACATTCTAAGACTTGGAAATTTGGACAACTATGGACATGCTCAGCTGCTGTTCTCTACCAGAGCGATTGTTACCCACCAGGATGCAGAGTATTAACACACACCACTTTACGCATCTCATATTTTGTTGTTTAAATTAAATTGATGATGGTAGTTTGACACCACAGCGAAAACAATTCAACACATTTAAAATAAAGGACCAATAAAAAAAATCCAAGTCATTGATAATCCACTTCAAGTAGCAACATAGCTGTGACCAATAGGTCTAATGAAAATTTTAAGCTCTTTCTGTGTAGCTTTATTTTTTAGGCTTCTGTCTTCATTGGAGTTAAACCTCTCAAGCAGAGATGCAGAATGCTGGAGGTTTTTCATTGAATTTTGTATCTAATGATAAGTGACATGGTTGAGGTGTGTCATATGTTTTGTTTTGTTTTCACTTTGACATTTCATTTGACTGTTTTTTTTTTCTGCTTATTAGTATCAAATTTCATTCACTGTGTTTGTGCAAATCGTATGAACAAACGTGAACCAAGTGAGAGCTTCTTTTGTCTGTTCAAAAAATATCAACAGATTTCCTGAGGAATTTTATTTTATTTGTTGTTCATGCAGATATGTTAATCCAGACTGTTCAACCGTGTAAATAAACTCTTTGTCAGAGACTTGATTTCTCATAACTTGCTTTGAACTGTGTTTAAAAATACTTTGCAGGCATCCAACAGACACACAAAACGGTTCATTGGACCTTTCACTGTTTCTCCCGAACAGCTCATTAATACAGTGGTCTGATGTGAATTATTAAAGTCTAACTCTGAGCGCACAGTTATGTTCTTTGTCAGACGTGCTTTCCCAGACCTTTGGTGCAGGAGCTGTACCCACATTAATCCTCCCATGCAGCTCCCATGCTCGCTCAGCGTTGTGGTGGTTCTGAACGAGATGTCACTGTAACTTTTCACCTTTTGGTTTGGCCGCAGCCCGTCAGTCAAATAAGCGCGGTTTCGTAACTGCACTCTACGAGCTCAAATGGTTCACAGTGAAACCACGGTCTGTCCTCTAAAGGTTTTAGATTTAGCGCTTTGAACAAATGCTCAACGAAGTCACACTCGCGCTTCACACCACTCCTCCTCGGCATGTCCTTCCAACGAAACCGAAAGAATAAAGGCAAGTGATTGATTGCAGAAGTTTTCCTCGACTTGAGCGGACTGGAGTTTGGTGAAATCCAAAGCCCAGCGTTAACAGTCCATGACGGGGTAGGAAATTGGAGCAGCAGTGACGTTGGTGATGTTGGACACCGAGGAGCACCATATCGGAACTCTGTGCGCCACCGTGTTATCCCATCCACTAGAGGAAGTGTAAAAATAATGAAAAAAGTGCTTTTGATACAATGAACTCAGACGAATCAGGAGTAATTCTTTGGATCTCCCTGCTGCTGATAGAGATGGGTTTGCTCGTGTGAGGATCCTGCAGTAGAACATGATAAATGGTGAGTTTGGGTTTAACAATTGGCGCGTATTTACGCAGAAGATGTGCTCATGTAGAAAATCATATACAACTTAATTGCTTCATATTTGATTTGTGCACGCGACTGCTACAGCACTATTGACATTGTATTGACACTGGTCAGGATGCCATGTGATGCCCAACACGCAGGTCAACTGGGGAAAAAAAAAATTAGTGACCCATGATGCATGGTCCGTTTATGGTCATTTAGTGTGGACCTTTTCTGTACTTAACACTAATGTAATAAATCTTTTCCCCTTCACAGTGTCTGCCCGGAACTCTGCTCCGTAGTGTCCTGGTGGTTCTCTTGCTGGCCGACTGTTGTGGTAAACGTAGATGTAACTTTAAAGAAATACTGGGCTCCTACAGAGAAGTGGTCTTCGTTGAGCTGCAGAGTCTGGTATGAGAATACAACAGAGAAGAAGCGCGTTTTATCCGTAACTGTAATAGAGACATTTATCTTTTACTGGAGTGAATCTTTAACCGAGATGCTGCCAGTGTCATTTCACTGAAGTCAGTTGTAGCTTTAACTCAACATGTGGGAGCCACTTGTTGAATATCTGGTGATAGGCTGCCCTCCAGTGATTGCCACTGTGTTCAGTGTGCATGTAGACCTGGTTCCTTTAAATGACAGGCAGTTTTAATTTATTTTATTAAATCCATATTTGTTTTTGTTTGTTTGTTTTTTGCAGAATTTGACTAGTTCATTCAATACATCCACAGACAGAGACCCCTGTCCCTCAGCAAAGGTAAATGGCACTGCGTTATGTGCTTTTTCAGCACCATGGACAGGGTAAAGAGAACTCACAATAATTTGCCCTGATATCATTTGTCTAACAAGAACCTGTCATATAATATGCATATGCCAGGCATTTTAGATTTGGAGAATGCAGACAGTTAAACCAAGGGGATTATGAAGTGTAACTCAAATGTGTTGGACAGTGTGATCAGTAGATGAACTAGATGCTTGCTGTTTAATTCTCTTCACATTTTGGGCTATTGCCCCTTGACAGGCACGCCGCATCCTGGCTTCCATCTATCGTATGACACAGCAGGTGCGGTGTGAGAAGAGTGGCAAACTGCAGTCTGACCTGGAAAAGCCACTGGAGAGCATGGAGCAGCTCATCATTCACAACTGCAGTCCTAATTATCTGGTGAGGAGAGTGATTTAGCTTTATGAGGAGACCACAGTTTATTAGGTACACAAAGTAAAAGTGAAAGCAGTCTAATATAACAGCCTTGCACTTACCCTCTATGTATGAAAGTTTTTGTTTCAGTGTAAAATCAGCCGTATGATTATTTTGGAGGATGTAGTCTGTGCCGATGTTGAATTATATTTTGAAAAACAGACAGGTGCTTATATTATTTTGTCTGTTTGCCATATACAAGGCTTGATTAAAAAAAAACAAACACCCCTCTGTCCTAATGTGCCGACTTTTTATTGCATATCTAAACGTTTTTTGTGGTTGCATGCTTTCAGGGGAAGAGATCCTCTTGTTCATCTTTCCAGAAAATACGGGGAAAGAAGAGAAGAAGATTAAGATTAATCAAAGTTATGAAGTCACTCATCACTTGTTGGCAGAAACTTCAGAGTATCTACATTCTTTCAAAGTAGGAAACACTGTATCTTCCTGGTTCCTGTAAATCTGTGATATTTTCTCATGAAGATATCAGGTGAATTTCCAGGAAGGTCACAGCATCAAAATGGCCAATGTGTTTAGATAGCTGTTATTCAAATGCCATGTCGTAAATGTTTACTGTCAAGTTCTCAGTTTTTGTGTGTTACAGTTATACCGGACTTTGTATGTTGGCACGGCTCCTTGTTTTACAGAATAGTTTTATAGTAACCACAGATAAGCTAAAATATCCACAATGCATTAAAGTACTTCCAGAATGTACACATTTTCCAAGGTTTCTCCTGTTGTAACAATTTTTTTATGTCATTTTAACCCTTAATTGTTCTTTTGTCAGTTATGTTGTGGTGTGTATGCCATTTAATAATACATGTAAATGTCTAATTAATACAACTCTGCAGTCGTGGTAGTGTGCTTATTCTCACTCTTATTATATTCTTCTTATTGTTATGAACAGCAGCAGCGGTAGTACTCATAACGCAATACTATATGTTATATGGGCAACAGATTGTTTTCATAGTATTTTTATATTATATCTATGCAACAATTAAACAGCTTACATAATGTGGCAATAAATACACGTGTTAATAGAAAGAATAGCAAATTCAATAAGTAAATGATGAATATATTCGAGTCCCGGGGTCTTTCTGTGTGGAGTTTGCATGTTCTCCCTGTGTTTGCGTTGGTTCTCTCCGGGCACTCCGGCTTCCTCCCACAGTCCAAAGACCTGCAGTCAGGTTAACTGGGGACTCTAAATTGCCCGTAGGTGTGAGTGAGAGTGTGAATGGTTGTTTGTTTGTCTATACGTGGCCCAGCGATAGACTGGCGACCTGTCCAGGGTGTACCCCGCCTCTCGCCCGTATGACATCTGGGCTCCATCACACCCGTGACCCCTACTCCCCCCGAATAAGCGGTATAGAAAATGGATGGAAATAATGAATATAGCAAGACTGTGTTAAGTTTGGTAAGAGACAAAATTAAACAAGTTATACATCATATCGTCACTAATAATATGATGATTAGAGGTAATCAGGTTGCGTCTGTAGTAAAGTCATTTCTGTTGGGACCGGAACCCTTGTTACGTAGCGCTGTTTCTGTCCGGAGCAGATAAAGTGTTGTACAGCCTCGACGAGACGATTTCCTAACGACAACAAGTAGCGACACCGGCTTATGGATGCTTCGTTGAGGTTAAAAACGCTTCATTTATGTAACACTTTCTGAACAAATGTTTTATTTGTGTTATAAGTCCTGTTTTGCGTTTTTGGAAAACCGCATTAATTTAAAATATTTAAACAGGCATCGCTCTGTGCTAAAGACGTACACATTTCAGGGAAACCCGCTGAATATATTCAACATGAAAATCTGTTACTTAGCAGTTGAGAGCGGAGTTTAGTTCTTGTGTCGCCTGGTTTGCTTTAGTCAGTAAGTTTAAGTGAAGTAGTTCTTGACCAGAAGTTGACCAGAGCGGAAGAGCAGGCAGGGCCAGCAGCAGCACAAGAGACATGGACCCAGATGTTGCTCTGAGGCTGTTTGAGGAGGGAGCCACCCTGGTGCTGCTGGGTGTTCCTCAGGGTACAGAGCTGGGAATTGACTGCAAAAGTTGGCAGGTGGGTCCTCGTTTCCGCGGCGTAAAGATGATTCCCCCAGGCCTTCACTTCCTCCACTACTGCTCTGTTAACTCGCCCAGCTGTGGAGGAGAAATTGGCCCAAAGACAGGCCTCTTCCTCTCTCTCAAACCCAGAGAGATCTTGTTGGCTAACTGGGATCCCAAAGTAGAAGATCTGGACTTCTCTGCCTCCAAGAACGAAGAGGAGGTCAGCCGCATAAGAGCAACTTTGCAAGAGCTGGATCCATACCTGGGTCCCTACCCATATGAGGTGATGAGGAAGTGGGTGTCCCTCACTGACCGTCTGAGCGAAGAGGTGGCCAATAACTTACAGCCTCTGTCTGGTCGAATATGCGCATTCAGTGATGTAATTCCTGAGACTCAGTTCAGACACACCAAAGACAGGGCAGAGCAGCCAAGGAACGACACAGCCTGTCAGAGCATGAGAGAGGGACTTGACAGGCTTCCTAGGATGAAGCAGAGAGAGGGGACAGAGTTGCGCTTCTCTGTTATCCCCAAGAAGACCTACCCACCTGGGGCAACACCAGCTGAGATCACCCAGTGCAGCATGGACTTGAGCTATGCCCTGGAGACTCTGCTGGAGAACAGCCATGAGCAGCAGCCCCTCAACCTGCTAGGTAAGTGTTAGCTCATCACAAAATCACACTGTTAGATCTGATGTGTTAAATCTACATAAACCTCCTTTCACTTCTTACAGGTGAGCTACAGTTTGCCTTTGTTTGCTTCCTGATTGGAAATGTCTATGAAGCCTTTGAGCACTGGAAGTGTCTCCTGGCTCTGTTGTGTCGATCAGAGGAGGCCATGCGGAAGCATAAGGAGCTCTTTCTGGGGCTGATCACTGTGCTGTACCACCAGCTCGGAGAAATCCCACCTGACTTCTTTGTTGACATTGTGTCACAGAGCAACTTTCTCACCTCCACACTGCAGGTATATACCTGAAATTCTGGGGTAAACATAATCTCAGAGTAAATTTAAATGAAAGAAACAACAGTGTATAAGCCTTTATAAGGATTCTGAGCATCTTATGGTCTAAATAATATATATAA
>OMLM01014190.1:0-16660 GCA_900302695.1 Helostoma temminkii | reverse complement strand
TATAATAATATAAATAATATATATATAAATAACTCTATAAGTACAGTTATTTATAGTACCCTGCAATGGTTTTGCTGTTGCTTTCCGATGTGGGAAAAATACGACCATTGGCCAGTCAGCATGGACAATACCACTCTGAAACTGATAATTGAATCCAGCAATATTAAATTTTATTATTTATGCATGTCTCTTTTCTACTTTGACATGTTAAAATATTCTACTTAAAAATATTCCTCTGTCGATGTATTTTACGTAGGAACTTAATGAAATATTCAGGTGTTAGTAAATAAATGAGAAACAAGGTGAATCAAGGAGTTTGATTGTTATTGTAGACTGTACTACGAAATGTGGAAGTTACTCTTAAAAAGAACATGCATTGGACAAAAGAAAAAACAATCATATAAAATCAGTGCAAGATAATAAAAAGTGCAATTTGTTACACCTCGGGAAGGAGGATATGAGAAACCCAGATATGCGTATTAACCTGTTAGCACTTGCCAACTTTGTTTTCCAAGTGGCAAATAATATGAAAAATATACAAACATCTCAGTACATACAAGCAAGCCTGAATTTTGTGACTAAATGGCCATGGCAGCAAATCTACAGCAGTGTTAAACATCACCTATATCATTATTGTTGTTAAAGGATGTTCACATTTAAGATTTCAGGCCATCACACTGGTTCTCTCATTTTCTCACAGGACTTTTTCCAGTTTGCCTGTGGACCTGGTGTAGACAGCACACTGCATAAGAGAGCAGAGAAGTTCAAAGCCCACCTGACCAAGAAGTTTCGCTGGGACTTTGATGCAGACTTGGACGACTGTGCCCCTGTTGTGGTGGAACTGCCTGAAGGTGTCACATTGGACTGAAACTGGTTTTCTATAAAATAAATTCTGTAACCAAAAGCAGCAATCAGGAATCACACTGCCTGAAACTCAAGTATAGCAGTAAATCCTTGTATCTAACTCTAGATTGAAAGGTTTCCGAAGCCTTGAGAAATATTAACATCCTGGATAAGTGACGTCACACTTTTAGTTTCAGTACTTTCAGTGGTTCTCTGACTGCGTGTGTTGAAGGTATCACATCTGAACTTCACACATGCACAGAAAGCACCTGTAGTGTTACAGTTAGGGCACTCAGTGGTGCCCTCTGGTGGCAGATTTCTCTGAGCTCAGGAAGTTGTCTTGTTTAGTAGTTTTATAGCCAGAGTGACGCCACATTTATTGCCATAAGTTAATAGAGTTACAAATTGTGCCATAAATAAATTTTAATCAGTGAAAGAGCACTTAGATGCACCACATAATGTTTGGAGGAAAGACTGTAAACTACACCTGTGATAGTACTGTTTTCTAAAAATCATAAACTATATACAGTTATGTGGAGAAAAATAAAAGTTTAGTATTGAGTGGCTGTATTTCATACATCAAAGATAAACATTATTAACTTAAAAGTTAAAAAAAATTTCAGTTGCCACACTGCTTGGAATAAATTGTGTGTTGGTAAATACACACACCCAAATTATCCATTATCTTTAATAAAAGTGATTTATACAAAATGCTTGTTTGGAATCTCCCGTCATTGACATGTATGTATGATAATGCATCAGTACCTGTCTCCTCCACTAGATGGCGATTGTGGACTTTTTCTGAATGTCTTCAACTTTGAAGTGTTTTTGTATTTTCATTGTAAATGTACACATTTACATCATTGATACAAAATAAAAGTCTTCTGTTTTCGGTACTGAGAGAACTAGGTACTGTTGGAATTGAGAGTAAGTACTGTGCGCAACAGGCCTGTCAGGGTGAGAATTATCTTTAAGCTTTCCCCCAGCTCAAGATGATTTGTGAAGAATAACAGGTGGAGGAACAAGCTTGTGGTGCACAGAGGACTACTGAATCAAGTTGATAACATAATTACATGCTATTCATTAACTCTCTGTGTGTGCACATGTGTTCCTCGACTGTGATGGATGGGACAGGCCCTCTGTTAGCCTGTTGGTCCATCGGTCCTTTCACTCATTAGTCTGTCATCTGTCCCCTCTTACCCTCCAGCTCGATGTTTCTGCCTTTAGATGCCCTGGCTCCATGAATCCATCTATAACCACAAAACCGTTGTGGAAAGGACTAAAGCCATATAATGTAATTAACTGAGTCAATGATGGAGATCCAAATGCCAATACGAGAAATCCATTCTCTTCCCAGAAGACAGATGGTATTGTGAAATCTATGGTAATGCTAGGCTTTATGTTGAAAGCTCCCCCTTTGAAGATTTACACACATATTAAAAGAAGATCAGTTCTGTAGTTGTGGTCTTCTTGGACACCACTGTGGTCCTGTCATGGTTGCTGTTTTCCTTTTGAATGCAATTAGGTTCAGAAAATGGCTTGGAACACATGGTGGAAACATATCAGCACAACATGGAAGGAAATCTACTCCAATTATCTGTAGATTCATTTTGCTCTCTGGGGATGAAATACCATACATTGTCAATGAAGACAGTCTCAGAAACGACACTACTGGGATGTCTTTGCGTTCCAGACCCTTCATTAATGCCGGAATCACAGTGTACAGCAAGTCAGTTTAAACCTCATTAAGTGTCCAGCTTTCCTGCTCTGCACGTACGCTCCTCGCCCTCAGTGAACGGTCTACTGCCATGTTCCTGGTATGGCAGCCATTTTCCTATTAATATGTCTTACTTCTTCAGTTTTGTTGCAGTCAACCTGAGAAGTAAAGCATGCTGGGAATATGGACTGCATTGATTGTACATAATCTCCAAGCCTAGCAGACCCTGTCAGTCATGGTGGAGCTTTTTCTCCACTAGATGTGAGGTGACCATTTCCATGAGGCTCACAAGCCGCTCACCCTGCCAATGTAAACACAGGCCCCTCTGTTTCTTTCTCAGTCACTAACCCACTCTCCTCCCCCATTTAAGGCAGAAAAGAGAAAGGATGCTGGTGTGTGTATGGCTTTTTGACCGAGTGCTGACTCTGGTTAATTGTCGCTGACTGAAAAAATCTAATGTGTTATCACGCGTGTAGGAAATTAGTCAGTTATTGATTGATCCAGTGGTAATGAACCAGTGGTAATCTGTAATAAACAGGAAAACTGGTGTTGATGTTATTGGCCACTATGGAGAGATTGTTAGCACAGAGATTCACTGCCATTTCACTGCTGTCTTTGCATTGCATTGAGTCACTGCATTTTAATGCAACATTACAGCTCTCTCTCTGTACACACTGTACATTTCTCAGCCTGCTGCTGGTCTTTCGCCCCCTCATCGATTGAAGTGATGTCTGTTTCTTTCGACAAGTACTCTGATGAATAGCTTGTCATGAAGTGGGTTGTTTGGTAATTGCTCATGTTGTAAGATTAAATACGGTGAAAGATGTTGGAACACAAGTGAAAAGAGAGTTTATACATTTGAAAACATATATTTACAAACCCATGGCAATGTGATGTTGTCATGGGACAAGTTTAAACTTTTACTACTCAAGTGTAAGGATGATAATAAATATTTTGCTGTCATAAACTAATTATAAAACTTTGCCTTGAAAATTTTGCACCTGTGGTGTGGATTTCGTTCCTGCCCACACACACATGCAGTTTCCAGCCGCTACTTTCTCTCACCTTTTTGTCTTGTTTTCCTTCTCTCTGCCTGAAAAATGTGTTGATGACCAGGCTGTGATTCCTCTGTATTCCCTCTCTGCTGCAGCTTCAAATGTCTGACTCACATGACCTGAATGTGAGACAGGCACGTGTACATTTTCCCAGGATGTGTATATAAGAGCAAAGTGTGGGGCACATGCACATTTTGAGCTCTGGTGCCCAGACATATGGATGAGGGAGGGTTAGGGGTACTAAAAGCAGGAATGGACAAGGTTTAAAATCCCTCCTGGAAATTTCATACACGCCAGGGGAGAGAAAGTGTGCGAGTGTGTGAACATGTTCTGTTATAGTGATCTGCTGAAGTGATTAAAGGCAGGAGCTAAAAACAAGGCGGTAAACCTTTTAAGGTCTGGTCAGTCAGCAGGCATGTGTGTCTGTCAGTGTCTGCCTTTCTGATTATGTACAACATAAGGACATGACAGCTGGCCAATAAATTTCCCAGACTGACTAATTAAAGTTGTAGAGGTGAAGCAAGCAGTACAACAGAGAGACATGTGTCGCCATTGTCACACAGCTCATAAAGGTGTTTAGGCTATGCCATCATTGAGATCTCACTTTGAATGACGTATGGACAAACAGGCACGTGTATGTGTCTCAGTAAAGATCCTTTAGTCCCCTTTCCCAGTCTGCAGTTCATCAGATATCTTTCAGACACCCCCACCTGCCCATCAGATGACTGATCCCTGACTTCATTTTTAGTGTGTGTTGTCTTTGGATGTGGCACTCAGAGCATGAACTCTGGCAGACCTTGCCACAGCAAGGCTTTGAATACTCGTGGACACGCACACACAACCACACAAAATCTCTATTACTCATCTTTTCTCCTGTTTTCTCTGTGTGACATTGTGTGTGTGAGGTGAAATCAGACCCCTCCTGGTAGCCCCACACCCAGCGGAGAACCCGCTCAATGGTTATAGAGTGGATAGGAAGGGCAAGAGGGAAACCCTGTACAAATCAGGCCGCTCAGATTTTCAGATGGTGCTCTGAAAGACACGAAAACACACTGAATATCGCTCATTGTTTTCTACTGGGTTTTGAAATGACTTTTTTCTGCCCCCTTTTCTGCATTTGTATCAATTTTCTGTACCTTATTTCTCCTCACCCTTCTTCTCCACCTTCTAGTTTGTGAATAATTCAAAGCTTTCTGATGTATTATTCAGTCTTTTGTCACACACACTAACTGCTTCTGTTTACTTTCAAAATTTTCAAATTAAAGTCTAAATATAGAAACGGCTCTTTTGTTTATGCTCTCTGTGAAATTCTTCCTAAATGTGCCTCCGATCTTAAAGTATGAAATATGATTTCATACATGGAAAACAAGATCCAGGTATTTAATACACAGCTGTACTGTACTTCCCTAATAGCATTTTAATTGCCTTTCACCCTCAGTGAATGCAAGTAAAGCAGCGGATGTATATGTGCCCAGGTGATTCTTTCTAAGTTATGGCTACATGGAGAGTGAGTTAGCCATAATAAGGTTGGCAGTTTGAACTCCATATCTTCCTGTCCACACATCCTATCCTAACTTAGCCCTACAGTCGCTCCTACTATAGATGCAAAAGGTCGCACTGGACAAAAACATCTGAAAAATTTTCATGATGTTTGCTGAGTGACTTTGGGTCCCATTCTGTGGTAGATTTGGAGATCACATGACTTCCTGGCCTTGTTTGAATCCATTTTATTTTCTTTCATGGGCAGCATGAAACAAAGAAAAAGAAGTGACTTTCTTAAAGATTATTTAAATAAATGTTTTTTTTAATAACATAGAGCATGCAGCACATTTTAATCAAATCAGTTTTTCTGCATAAGAACATTGTTTAATTAAACATGATATTCATTCTCAATTTAAGAAATTGTAGTTTAATTTAATTTTAGCTCAACATAATTACTGGCTTTTTCAGAGGCTTTAAACCACATTGTGTTGTCTTTATCAGGGCACTGAGTAATTAACCCAAACAACTCATTGTGTGTTCTAGTACGCTTTTGTTCAGATCATCTCCTGATATAGAGCATCAGGTTAAACAATTTGATTAATATACTGTACAATGTAAATATTCTCTCTCTGTATTCAGTTCCATATTCATTGATATTGTTTTGACTTGTTACTTCTTCACTCCTCTGAGAGGACAGTGAAGGTGTGTGTAGTCCTGACTATTAATCACGCCAGAGCTCATTCTGATAGGCACAAGATTTGTGATGCGACACAGAGAGCTTTTTAAAAGCCACAGAAAAATCCCTATCCTCGCCTGTTATATTACCACTTGTCTTAAATACAACAGTAAATCTCCTTCTTCCTGTCTCCTCTGTGTACTTTTTCTCACCCCACTCTTTCCTACTGTATTCAACTTCCTCCACACTTATTCTGCTCCCTGCCCCAGCTCAAGTTGAGTTATGAGACCATCATCCAGAGTAGCAGAGAAGGGAGAGTCAGACCTAATCTGCTATGAGCATTTTAACCCTTTTTCTACTTCAAATGTTCTTGTATTGTGTTGAAACAGGTGTTATATATGAGTTGGGGGTAGGTCCACAGTAGAAGCCCGCTGCTTCTTGACTTCCCCTGTCATATTTGTTCTATTTGTTCTATTTGCTTTATGCTCCTGTGCTTTACTGCACAAATAAATAAAACTAAAACTAAACTATTTAGCACTCCCTCCCCAGATTCACTCTTAATCATTAGCAGAACCAAATGCAACATCAGTTGTTATCAGGGTTAGTTTTATTAGTGATATTAATAAGTTACTCCTAAGTATCATTTTCTTTAAAGGCCTTCCCTCCTCTCCAGCTCTAACTCTCCCTCCATGTTGCCAGAATCCCAGACTCATCTCATGTGATTGTCCCTTATCTGAGCTCTTGCTGTCTCCTGTCCTATCCTGCTGCTGTCACCACTGCAATTAAGTCTGTCTAATTGGAAAAGCTTCTGTCAGGGTGTGTGAGTGTGAGTATGTGTGTGTCCATGTTGTGGCCAGGCTTACTGGAGCCAGGTGGCCACGTGTTTGGCACACAGGAGGCCATTTTTCTATCAATGTGTAACCACAGGCAATAAACACAGCCATGTGATTCATACAGCGTAAGGTTTGATACAATGCCAGGAACTTGGCAACAGACGCGTGGGAAGACATTAGATGTTACCAGGAATGGGACATTTGGTGGTAAGTTCCAAATCTGACTCAAGTTTGTATGCAGATATGCCCAAAGTGGTTTGCATTTATTCCAAGATATTAATGGAAATGTGAGGAAGAGATAATGGCCCTGGCTTAGCCCGGATGGATGTAGCTGAAAATTTGGTGGATCTCTAATGAGTAGTCTGATAAAGGAGAGGTTAGACCGTTGTGAGGTTTTAAAGCACAGCACTATAAACTAAACAAGGAGACAACTGAACATATTAAATCATTTGGATTTTACATAAAAAAGTCATGTGGCTTCGACCGCAATCCGACGATGTGTTAGGTGTGGTATAACTGTGGTATGTCAGTTTAGGAATAATTAAGGGGCTGATGACACTCAGCTTAAATTAACTAACTAACAACTTGCAGAAGCTGCTATATACCTCAATGTCACTAAAAGCAGCAATAGGGAGTTTTTCTACTATAAACAAACACTTGGCAAAGAGCTCCTTCTGTTTCTCCAGCAGACCCAGAAGGAGGATAACTCTCATGTTTGCCCAAACACTGTTTCAATATGCTGTTCTTCCTTTGCCCCATGTCACCTTCTTTCTATTACACGGCTTTGTATTGTGGTGCTGGTAATGTTTAGCTCTCTGGCCCATGGTGTCTGGCCAGTAAACAGACATTGGACCTGGTCCTGGTCTGGACCAGCGCCATGTTCCTGCTCTGGGCCTTCTCCATATCTACATTACCACTGAGCAGCTGGCTAATGAAGGTCAGAGAACGCCTGCTCACAAACTACAAGACCATTGTGAGAGGAGAAGAGGACAACTACTGTTAACATGCCATGATTTTAAATGTCTTGGTCTAAACATCAGGGACATTAGGACATGAATTGGATCAGAATATCAAAATATTTTCTTGTAAAATATATTGGTCGGTCAATTTACTAATGTCTTGTGTTTATGCAGCATAAACATTAGTATTACATGAGTGTGTGTGATTTCTTCAACCTCTGCTCTGTTCTTCTGATGAGCTACTGTTCTTTTAAGATATGTAGCACACATCGGATATGATACTGCTGTCACAAATGTGTATGCATGTGTGTGTATTTGTATGCATATATATACATGTGTATAAATGTACTGGAACGCATTTATAAACATACCAAAGCCATTTCCTCTGTTTTACCAGGTGGGGTGTCAGAATCTGACAAGGGTATCCACCTCTCTGTTCAGCCTTGGGAAGTCTTGTTCTTGTAGTTTCTTGAGGGAAGATGTCCAGTCCAAAGTAAACATTTGATCTGAGAACTCACTCAGTCAAGACAGCCCTGGCCATATGTTGAATTTATATACAGGAGTGAAGAGCTGCTTTCTGGCTAATGATATTCTACTCTCACAGCTTCCAGTCTGCATCTCTTCCTGCACCCCCAGCAGCAGGCCTGCCAAGATTCATATGCAGACAAACAAAGACCTGCATTAAGACAGAAAATGTTCTGGTCACATTTAACAGAAAGGATGACGCTGTTTTATCCTGAAGATCATGGGTTATGGCTGTCACTCTTCGATTTTAGGGGTGCACACATACAGTATCTAGCCTGGGCTTTACATTCCTTCTTGTAGAAGGTCATATTGATCTTATATTGGCATGTCTAAATGGCTGTTAGGGCCATTTAGTGGTTTTATTACAGCCCAAATAAGGCTATGTAAATTCTGAAAGAACATTTTTAATCCTTCAAATCGAAAGATACATTCATAAAGTGAAAAAACACACTTTTGCCAAATCAGTTCACTCATAGGTTTTGCAGCAACATCTGGTTGGTATTGGTATTGGTCTGGTATTGAACAAGTAGCACATGGTGGTTTTAATCAATGTGCTCACTTTTTGGCACTACATTGAAGCAATTAGCATCATCTTGTAATTTTCTACCAACAACCACAAATGTATAAAGCTCAGACTAGTCCTGGTGTCATTGATATCCAGATAGATATTTGTTGTGGAGATTTTCTCATTTCTTCTTGATGTTCTGACAAGACAAGTCTGACAGTGTATCTAGCCATACATTTTAACGTGTGTATTTTAAGTCCACTGACATTACCATAACATGACAAACAGTAAACTCTGGAGATTCAGCTGTTGAATGCTGTACTTCAGTAAAACACATTTCCCACATTCAATATTTCACCCCCTTTTATTGCGAATAAATATGAATGAAACACAAACACACATTTCCCACAGCTGTTAAACGTGGAGAATTTGGGACAATGTGCAAGAAAATAAACAGTAGCCAATTCATTGATTTAGCAACTGAAACATTTCCCCCTTTTCTCTTCTCTTCTCTTCTGTTCTTTGACAGTCTTTATGCTTGTTTTTTATCTTTGTGCATGTAATTGTTTCTTTCTCTGACTTGTTTAGTTTGAAAAGCAGTGTTTCACTCTCCCTTTATCTGGCAGTCCTGTCAGTCTCATAAAAGCAAAGGAATGATTGGCAAATCAGGGACCGTCACACCCAACCAATTTGGAGTCCAGCTTTTCACACATTTATTTCACACGCCCGGGAAGGACCTCATTCTGCATTAAGGACATGGGAGCTTATTGAAAATGTGTTTGTTTGAGTTTTAAGAAAAGACCAAACCTTTTAAGTCAAGGGGTGGGTAACTGTGACACAAGTATTATGAGGCCATTTATCAAATGTATACATACCATACAAAGCAATGAAACCTCCTTTGCCTTTGGGATTCACCACCGACGCCTACATGCTTTAATGGGACTGGGGGCTAATCTAACAGAATTCCTGACTGGTCCTATTGGGAATTGCTTCAGTTGTAGCCATTCCTCAGTTTCAGCAGTAATGCTGCGGTGCTAAGTGGATACAGCCTGTCTTAACATAGATATCTGGGGTCACCCACTCACAAATTCTTACCTTAATAAATATTAGCCAGCAAAAACACAAGGCAGTCATTAGATCAGCATGTTGAGTTTCTAAATCCAAACCACATAAATATACTTAAATGTGCATGCATGCGCTTCCTCTCTCTTTCCATCCTTTAAACCTGGATCCAAGTCTTAACCCTTCAACATCCCTTTGTAGGGATTTCTGAAAATGAGAAAAGGCTAAAATGTCCTTACAATATGAAAGCATCCAAACTTACATGGTATAACTCAAACCCTGTTTCCTCATATTGTTGGCCATACAAGTACCACTGCTATACACACAGACATGTTTGAATGGCCCATGTTCTGTGAATGTTGTGGCATATATCCTTCATATCCTGTCCAGCAAAGATTGGAGATTTGTTATTCTCTGAGATGCCTCCTCCAAGCTACCAGGGGCAGGGTCAGCTCTACAGTAAATATAAACTCCTTTTCTGGCAGGCTATCACAAACATCCACATGTCAGAGATTAAATTTGAGAGTATGAATTACTTATTCATGTTTACAAATTATCAAAATATGACCTTGACATCTACAAGTCTTTGGACTTAAATCCTAGGACTGTAGAGCAGGATAAACAGTGAATTGGAATTAACTGAAAAGGAAGTTCATTAGTACTGCATGCCCCTAGTGAGAAGCTCGAAAGCCCATGTAATAGGCATGAAGGTATTTTGTGTGATTAATGGACTCAGTGGAGGGAGGGCCTTTGGGTCATGGGATCTGGGTTTGGGTCAAGGACAAGGTTATGGGGATCATGGCATTACCACACGTGCAAGAAAATTTGTTGGTGAACTGTTAGTGTTAAGTGGTGACTGGGTATGTGAAAAGGTAAATATTTCCACTGTTGTGTCCACTGGACCACAGCCTTTATAAGAAGAGTTTCTTTTTTGTTTTTTGTTTTTAATTACAAATAGAAAGATACAGCCGTGATGTATGTTTTCTGCACTTCCCAATATAAACAAAAGTTACCTTTTAGAAGAATATAACACTCACTCACACATCTATCAGTTTTTGCTCTATCTTTGGTCTCTACCAATTTCTGAGAAAAAAATCTGGCTGTTTTTTTCCACCAAATCCTTCACTTTTTAATCAGCTGTAGTCACTAACTGTTTCTTTCTGTTCTTTGGCTAAGTGTTTAAGTGTTTGTGAGCTTTTAGAGCTGTGTTGCCTAAACCATGTATGCTGTGGCTCTATAACCAATAATCCAAACAGTGGGAGTGAACCACAACAATAAAGTTGTGGGCCAGAAAGTAACACCATGATAGAAAGTTACTTGCTTAGAGTTCCCTTTTATGCATTATGTGCTAAAGATGTTTTATTTTTGTTTGTGCCACTGCCTTCACAAGCTTATAAACACTATCTGAATAATTCTGGTGCAAAGATCTCAGTGTTAAATGTGTTTCAAGTGACTGCAGCACTTACTGTACTCTACATACTGTAGATGTTGAAACCTTCCAGATGGATAAAAGAGGTGAGTCTATATTCTAGAGATCCCTGTTACTCTGCTAATTAGGAAGTACACCATTTCCTGCTGGAGATTTGTAGTTGAGAGTCCAACTCAGATTCTAACTGAGTCTACTAAGCTAACTGCATACCTAAAGGACCAGGCGTCAAAACCCTTTCACAAGACTGATGTCTTGACAGTAGGGGTATAATGTATTGCGGGGAAAATTATGGTCCCCCATTATCCAAACTTCACCCACTCATTAGTCCTGCATACTTTAAGGCAATATATTTGCACTATACGTTGCCCTCCAGCATCACACCTAATCCAGGCTTAGTCCTCTTGCATTCTTGAGAAGAATTCCCATCTTTATTAAAATGTGAGATTTGCTTGTCTAGCATTATGTTATATGAAAGCTTACACTGCCAGTCAAAAGAATCTGTATAAACCTCTCTGGGCCGATCACTCTCCTTTAAATCAACATGCTCCAGCTCCCATGCCTAAACTGTACACTCATTGATTTATTGATACTGATCCGCCTATCTAGCATGATTACATTCCAAACTGAATTATGGCAACAGTCCTTTTGCAGTTTGTAAAAGTCAAGTGTGAGGCTTGGAGGCTGTGCTCAGTGTAATGTATGTGAAGTTCTCATACAGTCAGGTATGTAGTGTAGAGGCACTGGCAGCAGCTGTTGTGTGTTTGATGTGTGTTTAGTGCATTAGGGTAATAAAAATATGCATTAGGAGGTTCAGTGTAGATGCAAAAGGATCAATGCAACCAACTGTATTGCAATATTAAGCCAATGTCAGGTTTTATTAGCTAACGTGTAGTTGTTGCATTTTATGGTGAATCTGTCCTATAAACCTCAAAATAGCTATGTAACTGGGGAAAACTCAGATTTACTGTATGGTGGTTAAGCTGTTCTCTGATCAGTATAGTATTTCACGTATTGATGTCATCACTACAATACTAATCAGTGGTGATCACCAGTCGGCCACTGTGTGCAATTGCATACAACATGTACATACCTGTGTGTTTGTTTGCATTCTCTCAAGTGTTAATATGAGATTACCTAACAATCATTAAGAGGCAAACATTTCCTTTGTGACAGATAGCACCATGATGTTGCTTTGCCAATTTTTTGTAGACAATATATTTGTATACCAAATATTACCAAAATATTCAGTACAATATTTATGTATTGTGACATTAGTATTTGAAAACTTTGCTATGGTAATCTTTAGGATGCATTAACAAAGACAAGATCTGCAGTTTCATTCACCCAAATCCAACATAGCAAATAGTCCTGACGTGTGTTAACATTTATGAGTGTTTGCTTGTGAGTTACAGTACAGCTATGATGAATATATGTGAACGGGCTTTGCTGCTATCCCATGACCTTGTCATAAAGAGGAATAAATAGAGGCATATTAGTCCCTTCATTAGCACTGAATCCTTGCACTAAGTGCAAATTGTAGTGTGGAGAAGAACAGAATTTTTCAATATGGCCATAATTCTTGTGCATACTAAGGTGAACACATACTCACATACCCTACCTTAAATTCCACTACAAGGAAACTCAAATATCTCAGTGCCTCAACAGAGGAGAGCCATTAGCACACACGCATGCATGCACTCACACTCACACTCATACACACACAAACATAACACCATGTGATTGGACCTCCAGCTTTCAAAACTCTGTGTGGTTCTCCTCAGTTCTGACTCTGTGCCAGAGGCTGTGAAATGAGATTATTATGTGTGAAACCAGGATCCCAGGTAGGACAAATCAGGATTAAAGACAGGAAATAGATATTGCTAATGCTGAACCACTGGGGGTACTACAGTGGACTAAATTCTTTCACATCACTGCATGCAACTTTCTTTATATCCTGTAGCCTGAAGGAGAAAATGTATCCACTCAGAGATAGATGATGACTGAGGCGTAACCACTGACTACAGCTTGTTTCATAAAAGATCCCAGGTTGAACAAACATTCATCTGGGTGTGAAGTGCAGTCTTCACCTCCTAACCTGTGATTCCTCTTGCTTGCAGCTGTATGCTGGTTCTGCTGCAATAGCATTCCCTGCATACCTGTGCTCTCAAGTGATGGGGGCACATGCACAGATCACAGGAGATCTGTGCACAGTAGGCGTCGGATGTATGCGTATTAACTCAAATCTGACAACCCCATTTTCCCATTATTACAGATTAATCTCTGCCAGGCTGTGAGGGTATAGGGAGTATTGGTGAATATGCTGAGTGAAGAGAGAGATTGAGTGAGGCAGGGTAGGGGGAAAGGTGCATCGGAGACCTCTTAACTTCCTGAAGCGGACCTGAGGCAAACTCAATAGAGACTGGCCTCCTCTGATGGAGTAATTAGCGTGAACAATAACGTACATTTGGTTAGAGTTGGATTAGCTTGAACCTATCTAATAAGGCATGCAATACACCAAGTGGCTCAGTGAAGCGCTTAGGTTGGGGAATGATACACACTCTTTGATGTTTTAATGAAAGGCATCTCTATTCTCAGTTCACTGACTATTTAATCACCATATGCACTACAGATAATGATAGAGGATGAAGTTTCTGGAACAAAGGCAAAGCAGTGAATAAATACAACAACACTTTTCACAATATGTTTACATAATGTGCTCCTATGTTTCAGTCTTTACTTCCTTCTGTATTAATTTTAATCCTTGCTTCTGCTCTCGTTTTCAAAGAACACATTGTTTGCTTCTCCATCTCCAAGTCCTTTATTTAAAAGTTTCCTCAAGGTCCATCCCTTTTTTTGCTAATGCAATTAAATCACTGATGCCATTTGTACTTCATTACGACATGTATTTGTACTTGTTGGACATGTCAAGAGACCTAAAAGATAAACAAACACATTATTTTACAGATCATTACATAATTCTCAGAACCCTGAGATGGAGTTTTGTGTATGTTGTTACATTAGACTTTCAAACAATGTAATGTATCTGTTATTAGTTAGAGTTATATAAATGTGTATTAATTTAGTCCAAATACCTGGGATTCTAACTGAGCAATAAACTCAACAGTGTGTAGGAGGGTGGAAAAAAGTGGTGGTCAAAAACAGGAGAATATTATATGACCGTGTAGTGGGGAGAGGTCATTGTACAGGTAGTGCACAAAACTTACTAAGCAAGGCAAGGGTATTGGTGAATTAGTCATCACTGACAGTGATGCACCCTTTTCAGGTAAACTAGCTTTCTTGGTTGCTCAGAGCTGGGCAATCTAAAGTGACACTTAAGACACAAAGACCCTTACTTGTGAGAGATTTTTTGAGCAAGCAGTTGGCAAGTGCCCAGAAGTAGAAGCTGAGGTGGGCTGTGTTAATACTAAATCCTTGTTGGATACTGGAAGCCAGGATAGCACCATCAGTCATTCTTTCAACAACACTTGATGTGTGAGAATAAGGACATAGCCAAATGGCTAAAGCTAATGGCAGCCAACCCCTTACATAGACTACATTGAGTTGGATGTGCAGGCTATTTGGGATGAAAGTGATTGTAGGGAGTTGGCTATCACAAGTTTTGACTCTGTCCTTGGTGGGGATCTAAACTCAGCTTGGAGAAAGGCTTTTCAAATAGTACAAACACCTGAGTTGTCAAAAAGACATCAGCAGCTAGAATAGCTGGTAAAAATACAGTGCACGTACCAGCAGCTTCAGTTGCCTCAGTTTAGCCCAAAGAGCTCCAGATGAACACACCATTACCCAGTGGTGTTGTGGTGGTCTCTACCCTGGTAGAGCCTAACAAATGGGTGTTCCCAGTGCATGTAGTGAACATCTCACAGGAAGTTGTACAGCACCCAGAACATGACTTGGGGTTCCCAGTGTTTGAATGTGTTGAGGAAGCAGTGGAGGTGCATTTTAATTGCATCTTTGCTGACCATGAGGAAGTAGATAGGAAGGAGGCAAGGACAGACAGTTAACTGCAGTCCTTAACAGGACAGTTAAATATTGGTGACTCACCTGATCCATGGGCTATGTTAGCAGTACTGTTAGCCCAGTATGCAGATGTTTTCACTTTCAGGGATGAGGAGCTAGGTTACACTCATAAGGTCAAGCGCAAAAAAAAAAATCTAGTTGTGTCAGATTAGGTAAGTGGACCCAGAAGCACACACAAAGCAGAGGTTAGAGGAAAAAACAGGTTCAAGTTCAAAACACAAAACGCTGCTCGGAGCAGGAGCAAAAAAACACGGCTAATCTTGGCAAAAAAAACAAACAAACAAAAAATGCTGCACAATAGGTAGGAGCATAAGCTAGAAAGCAGGGTAACAATAACTGGCATGAAGAGAGGTAAGCCTTTGCTGGCATAACACAATAGACTGACAACAATGTGGGAGGATGAGCAGGTTTAAGAATTTGAGGAGGGCGTGGATAATGAGGCGCAGGTGCAGGCCCTTTTAAAGAAAGGAAGAAACCTCCAGCAGAACCAGGCTCAAGGTGGGTAGCCATCTTCCCCAGCAGGTTGGGGTGAGTGGAAAAAAAGAGAGAAAAGAACAACAGATCACACAATCAATAACAACAACAAGAAACAGGCAGGCAGACAGGCAGGTTGGATGGGCCAGCAACTGAAAACCTGGAATACACAGCTTCAGGGATGATGATACCTGCAGAAGAGAGAGAGAGAGCTTGATAGCTAAAGGCTCTGCCTCCCATTCTACATTTTGAATCTCTGGGAACGACAAGTAGACCTGCACTCTGAGAGCGAAGTGTTCTGCTGGGATGATATGGCACTATGAGGTCTCTAAGATATGAAGGAGCTTGATTATTAAGTGCTTTATATGTGAGAAGAAGAATTTTAAATTCTATCCTGGATTTTACAGGAAGCCAATAGAGGGAATCTAATGTAGAAGAAATATGATTCCATATTCCAGTCAGAACTCTGGCTGCAGCATTTTGGATCAGCTGGAGGCTTTTTAGGGAGCTACAGGGACATCCTATTAGAAGGGAATTACAGTAGTCCAGTCTAGAAGTAACAAATGCATGGACTAGTTTTTCAGCATCACCTTGAGACAGGATGCTTCTTATTTTAGAAATATTCCTCAGGTGGAAGAAGGCAGTTCTAGAGATTTCTTTTATATATGAGTTAAAGGAGATATCCTGGTCAAAGATAACACCAAGATTCCTCACAGTAGTGCTAGATGCCAGTGCTATGTAAACTAAAATAAGTATATGATTAGACATTGCATCTCTGAGGTTTTTAGGCCCAAATAGAATAACCTCTGTCTTGGAGAGAGATAGGGGATAACAGGTGAGTGAACAGCAAGAGAAATAGGAAACACAAAGTATGAGATCATGAAAGAACCCTTTCAATGGCCAGCACCAGATGGCCCAGAAGGCTGCTAAGGATGGGCACAATGGAAATCACGGATGAGGATGATATCTGGTATCTTGTAGTGAAGGAGGGGGCAGACAGTAAAGGCAGGGGACCATCGATGTTCCTGGTGAGAGGAGGGGGGTCTGGAGGTTGGAGCCAACAGG
>OMLM01014189.1:71048-100855 GCA_900302695.1 Helostoma temminkii | reverse complement strand
GGGGGTAAAGGGGGGTGGGTGGTGCTTTCAAGAGAGTGACTGAAGAAGAATATTGTCTCTGCATGAGCACCTGCACTGAGACATTCCCCAATGGGATTCTCTTTAATGTGAGAAGAGGGTCTCCAGAGACTTGTGTTCATGTGAGATACATCTACCTTGCCTTCAGTGTGAATTGATATCTGTTTTTATTAGAGTTATTAATTAACTTCTTTTCTGTTTATGGATGCACACAACTGTATTCATATACATGTGTATATGAATACATTCATGTTACAAGCTCCTAATAATAGTCGTGATAATAATAGTGTAGTTAATGGTCTTCTGCTTTCGCTCCTTAAGCTAGCAGTGATTTACTTTATTAAGGTGTGACCTCATCATGCTGGCTCCATGATCCCCACCTCCTCTTACAGAATAAGCAGACAGCCCTGATATCACGTGCACACCCAAATGTACACATACTCACACGGGGACAAACAGAAAAGCAGCAGAGGAGACTGGGCATGGCTGGAGAGATCTTCTCATTTTATTTCCATAGTTCTTGTGTCTATCTCTTAAGTGTGTGTGCACTGGAGAGACAGGCAGAGAGGGAGAAAGAGAGAAAGCGAAACATGGGAGATAAAGGGGAGGGAGTATGGATCATGCATGTGCATTAACTCAGCTCCAGCGGCGCAGCAGCAGCAGCAGCAGCAGCAACAGCAGCAGCAGCAGCAAACAGATACAGCAGCAGCACAGGAGGGAAAGAGAGAGAAAGACAGAGAGGGAGAGTTAGAGGGAGGGTAGTAGTCTCAGGCACAGGAACAAAAGCTGCAGAGGACTGCTTTCCATCTTCACTAAAAGAACAACAGAGGAGTAATAGAAGGAGGAGGGGGTAGTCATGATAGTAGTGAGACAATAACGGAAGAGAAGAGGCACATTGTAGTCAGTGAGGACCGAAACCAAGGCTCTTCTCTCCTCTGCTCTCCATGTTTTTGGGCAGTCAACATATCATTGCCTTCGTCTCCAAACTCAGAGGACGATGTCTGTGGCTGGGAAGAAGGAATTTGATGTGAAGCAGATCCTCAGGCTCCGCTGGCGCTGGTTCAGCCATTCTTCCCAAGGTTCAGCTGGTGGCGGAGGTGGTGGTGTTGGCAGCGTTGGAGGCTACATCCAACAGGATGGACTGGACCACAGAGGGACGCCCGTCCAGGGTCGGCTGAAGAGTCACTCACGGGAAAGAGGTGTTGGAGGACTACGTAAAACTAATAGCCCGGTCCACTGTACCTTGGCACCAACGCCAGGGCCCACACCTGTATATGTCAGAGCAGGGCATCAATCATGGCATCATCAGCAGAACACCATCCAGGGTCTCCAAGTCAATGAGGAGTCTTCAAAGAGCAGTTCCTCACCCAGTGCCACAAGGAAAGAGGATGTCAACGCTGGCCAGGAAGATGTTAAGAGCAGCACTGAGGAACCTGCAGAGGTGGAGGCCAGAGAGAGGTATGACTTAGGTGTTAGATACTAGACACAGATTGACAATGTGACACCAGATCAGTCATATGCTCACTTATCAGAATCGAGATTATGGGATGCTATTTTGGGAACAAAATGATTTTCTCATGTTTCTTGTTGAAACTATAGCTGCTAAATGCATCTAATGGACAATATCTGATGCTTGAGGCAGGCTTGTTTTGAGATTAGGAAAGATGAGAACAACACTGCTTTAAACAATAAACCACAAAGGAGTCATATTTAAAATCTGTTTTTAGCATTTCTGAGTTTATATTTCCACAGCACCAGAACTTTATTCAATATTTGCAGTGCCATGGTGCATGTAGTTGCTTTAATTAAGCTAAAATGAAATTATCTACACAGCTATCATTTCCCAATTTCCTCTCACTAGGCAGCTGCTACCATGGCTCACCTGGGGACAGCTCACTGTCATTGTCCACAGCATGTTAGGAAGGATCAACCAATAAAGCATCCTTTTAATTATTCAGTAGACCAAAAGCAAGAGATTTTTTTTTTCTTTTCTTTTTTTTTTTGCTTCCTTGTTCCTCCTGGCTGGCTTCTGTGATGTGTTCCGGTCTAGATTACATGAAGAGTATAGCTTCACCTATATATATATTTACATTTTACACAGCACCCTAATGCACCCCAGAGTTAAAAGTCGATAGTGGGAAAAATCCATTACATCATCTACCGGATGTATAAAAAGAGGAAGTAGTGCAATCACATGAATTATCTGGACTGCCACTACTACCACTTTATGAGCCAAATGCTATCATACCTACAGGATGGTACAGGTTATTGAATGCATTTTCTATTCAAGTCTTTTTTCATTATGACAGACTCTTATAACCAGCTATAAATTCCACCCCCTGTTTTTCCAGGTTGTGTTTTCCCCCCATTTTCTTCGATGATGCAAACAGGCTAGGGTTGTGATGTTGTTTGCTGTCTGGCAGAACACTGAGAGCACCTCACATGAAAGATGAAAAGCCCAAGTCTCCTTTTATCTTGTCCGTGACATTCTAAGTTGATTGGTCCTTAAGCTTTTCTGATTCTTGCATGCTGTTGGTTCATTCACCTGGTGAACAATGGACGTGGACCTTTGTTTTGTGAAGAGCTCACCATCATTAAATAGATGATTTTAAATACATACCCTCTACAGCTAAAAATGTGTCAGTATATATATTAAATAAATGCTAGAGGCCATGGACAGTCAGGTTTCCTTAACAGAACATGAATTATTCTGAGTTAAGATGCAGTCCTGGAACTGCAACTTCTCTTCGTGTTGGCATAATTGGCAGATAATCATGTTTTGGGGTCCCTATGTGTGAAAAGTGCATGCATAAAAGATGTGCCTCACAGTAAGAATATGTAACTCTTCGACTCCCAGGGGAACTTGAGTTCATGCTCGTCATGTAAAATACAGTGCAGTCATCATATTTTGACAATGATACTGAATAATTAAAATAGTTCAGCACTGAACCATAAAGTACTGTACATTCGTGGCTTAGCTGAACCTGATTATAGTAATATTGGTTTATTAATTTCCTAATCAAAATAGAATCTGGATTAAGAAGTGGTTAAGTGGGTTTGATTTTTTTTTCCCCTCGCAAACTGTTAATAATATGCACAGAAAACAAATAAAATGCACGCAGAAAATAAAAATTTTATTCCAGAAAGCAGTGTAGTGGAGAAAGTATGGTCATATGGCAATACTGGCATTATCATATCATATTAGCAGACTGTAGCACCACTTGTTCCTTTAATATAAATAATAAACCTGTCAGCTACCGTTTTACGTGATGATTAAAACAAACAATGTATTCTCATCATTTATAAAAAAAGGCAGCAAACAATCAGGGAATTATGTACGGTAGTTGCATGCTTCCACTTTTCAGTCAAGCTTAAATGGAAGTGTAGTTACTTCACTATTGTGAAGTTGCTAGAAATGAAGCTTGGGCGAGTAATGCATCTGTAGATGTTCGTTGCACAGTGATTTAGCCAGCAACTGTGTGACACATCATGGCTTGGATGTTCATCGACGGCCAAGCAGATGTGTGGATGTCACTGAGATATGCACATTCATTTACTCCACCAGCTGGGTGGCCCTATTATGTCTCACATCATAAATCCTTGACACATAATTTGTCACAATCCCTCAGGCTGGAACTAGAAATGAGATAGACTGGCTGTGAAAGAAAAAAAGTTTTAGCTGCTCCTCTGTAGTCAGATAATATATGTCAGTCATTTTATGGTACAGTCATTAGTTTCATTCACACAATGCCTAGAAGAAATTCATTCCATTGGTTTCTTCCATTCTTTCTGTTAAAAATATTAAGATTGTTGTCAAACTGATCTAACTAGCAAATCAGGCAGATACTTGAAAACATTAACACTGAGCTAATGAAACAGATCTTATTTATATTTAATATAGTTAATTAAAACAATCTGGTAAAAACATTGCATCTGTGCTTCTGTAATTATTCTCATTCTTTCTTGAATCTAGTTATCATTTCGCATTTTTTTAACTGATATACATCTACAGACTTTTTAAGTCAAGGTGCAGTAAGTAGTCTAGAATGCTTTGTTGTTTCCTGCCTTTGCCTCTGCTACTGTGTATTTGTCTTCATGACTCTCTGCCAAATAACCTAATCCCATGGTTGGAGGACAATATATGACATAAGTTAACTTGAAGGGAATGGAAACCCTGACCTCTCTCACATAAACACTAACAAAGACTTGAGTCAGCGGGTTGTTAGTTTGAATGATATCTCAATTCCCTCTTCACTGCCCTGAAAAATACCATCACCTCTCCTCCTGTCAACAGCAGTAATTCAGATATTTGTTGAATGCCTCTTAACACTACCAGGCTTCCGGTTTAGGATCTTGGTCATCCAGTGTAGATCACAATGCTGTCTGAAATGAAAACTCTACATTTGGTTTTCAGTAACCAGTCTTTATGCATTCAGAAGGTTTGAACTAGTAGTAAGAGTGAGATACAGCAACATATGCTGGACACATTTGCCCCATTTCTCCTCATATGCAGATCCTTCATTTAAATTTTTATTTTTTTCCTAAAATGGATATAATTCAAAGATTCCTGACACAGATTTGAATACACTTTACATGGCTAATATTAGAGGTCAAGACTTTGTTTAACAGCATCCGGAGGCACTCATATCCATTAATTTGCATTGAAAAAGAATCATGGAAGCATAGCCAAGTGTGATCAAGCTGAAAATGTTATACTGTATAAAAACCCAAATCATGTAACTGCAGGAATATACCTGCCTATATAGCCAGTAGGTTAACTATAGTATTCCAATTAACAATACAATTTAAGACCTGTTATCATTAAAATATTAAGACTTACCCTGAGAATTTAATACCTAGATTGATACAGTAATTGACTAATATATGCAGGTGACCACATATGAACCAGGAGCCACCACTGTGGTAGATGAATTTGTTTACCCACTAACACCAGATGTAACTAAATTACAGACAGTGCAACTATGACAGTTTCATACACCATGTAAGTGAGCCTGCCATCAGCAGAAAGTGAGGAGCTTTCTGCTGACATCTGCACATTTTTCACTTCCAGGATTCCACCAACCCCCATCACGCACATATACATGCACACACATACATCCACATGCAGAGTTTAAACCAAATTTATCAACATCTGAATGCTTAGGTCAGCATTGTAATCGCAGTTAATCTATAAAAAAAATTAAAATCTCAATATGGCACTAAAATTGATCATACCTGCACCTTTTCAAGTTCCAATATACAATAATAATATACAAAGTAAATCTCTGTCCTGAAATATACCTGATGGTGCACTGTTTCCTCAGTGACACGTCTCACTGATGTATGAATGCTAATTATGCAGGAATTCATTATTAAACTGAGACATTTTTGCTGGTGATTTTTTTACTCTTACTGTGCAAAATGTATTCTGAATATTCAAATAATAATGGTGGTAATACACCTGTGAAGTTCATTATCTATTTGCAGATAGTTATTGCTGACATTAAATTCCCCACTATACTTCTTCCTGACAGTGTGTGTGGCTCTGGTTAAATCTCAGGCAGTATTTTCAATTTAGTTCAAGCTGTGGCAATTTTCCACTGCGGTCTCTAGCACGATTTCAAAGGACATGGATCCTGTACGCAGCTACATTTAGTTCATCATTATCAATATTAAGCAGGTATGTCCGGCCTAACAATGGCTTCAGAGGAAGAATGTTTGCTGTGAACCTTAGTGAGACAGGAAAAAGACAGGAAAGAAAAACCTATTTATGTACAGAGTTATTATGTCAGTCTCACTGCCAGGACAAAGATTTTACAGACAGTGTGTATATTTGTCTTTACAAAGCCGAATGGCAGCATACCGACTGTCAAAGTATAGAGGACTAGACTTGGTACATGCTCTATGAGCCTTTGTAGGAGTTGTAGGATTCTCAGCTCAACTCAGGCAGTCTTCAGGGGCAAATGGCTGTTATAATCCATTTTAAAAGAGCTATTTCCCATTTGGTCCTTGTAGGCATGACTTTCTTTCTTGTAGAGGGATGGAGCTGACACTAGTTGGAATAAGACTGAGATTCTCAGCAACACATCATTCATAACTTTTACAGCTAGGGGCTAATCTGGGCTGACGAAAGCACATCTTGAATCTTGAATTAACTTGAATCAAATAACAGGACTGTTTCGCCACAGTCGATGCAAGAGAGGAAGAGACATGTAACATTAAAGTTTAAATAATGCATTAACATTACTAAGTGTCATTTTCTTTTAACAGTGCTGTATTTGTCTGTGTCTTCTGCTCAAAAACAGCTGCTGTCCATCTCCCAATCTTGAAAATATTATAGGAAACGCCATACATTTCAGTGAACTTGCATAGAAGAGTTTTGAATATGCAGTGTTTTGTCAGATCCAATTAGTCACATTGCATTGTGGTGCGAGCTTTGAGATGGTGTGAAGAGCAAAATTACTTGAGGTAAAATGTGCTCATTGAAGAAATTAGAATGTCTAGGATAAGGTAGGATGGGAAATGAAGCCCACATTTTTATTCTGGTTTCTTCAGTTGGCAAATTTCAATTCTTGTAGTTTTCATAGGCATAGTGAAATAGTTTGTAGACCACAACAACAATACGTAGCATCTATAATGCTTAGTAATATGCAATATACAGCAATGTCCCTACAGCAGTTTCTTCAGATGAGGTGTTTGGGGCTTTAGTGCCTCAATAAAATTGGGCTATACCTCTGATAATCCAACCCACTACTGAAAGTGAAATATACACCTCAGAGAAATTTACTACTCCCTAGAATGTGATACCAAAGCAATTAGTGTCGGAGAGATTGGTAGGTTTGAAAAATCCTTACAGCAAGCCCTAGAGCCAATACAAAGGCAATGCATCTCAGTTTTATGGCCCCATTGCTTATTCAGTCTTGTTTGGTGTTCCTCTCCAAGACTTCAGTCACTGGGGAATTATTGCAGCTCTGCAATAAATTACTTTTGCATTTAGTATAAAGTCTCCCAATAAACATTACACTATAGCATACTGCAGTGATCCAAGTGCAATATAACCACTTCCCATGGGAGAAATGTTGTTGCTTTAGATAATCAAAGAAGAAAGTCACACACTCTGCTAAAAATTTTATAAAAGAGTGTTAATCAGGATGTCAATAGAAGCCATAACTCTCTCCATCCCTCCTGCATTATCAATCTTAGTGCATGCCAATATTCCATGCTACCAAGCCGGGGTTTCACTTAATTTGTACTGAGATATCAGTAACTTTACTAGTTTATGCAGTTCTCATATCAGTGTATGAGTGGTAATGAGTGGGTATGTAAAATGTCGCTTGGAATAGAAGTGACATTTTTGAGCAATGTCAGAAGAACCACGAGATGACAGTAAATTCCCTCAGAGAGACAGCTGGGGTCTGTTTAAGTAGCGTAACAAACAACCCTAAATGTCAATGAGAGGACTTGCTCTGTGAAGGACACCAAAGTGACTGGGCTGCATCATTTACCACAAGTCTGAGGGATTACTTGGATGCCTGTAAAACAGCATGTAATCTAGCAGCCTGTGGGGACACAGACAGCCTTGCCACAATGCTGTGAGGGACAGGCTTGTTCACTTGTTAAGTCCCTGTCTTTGGAAAACACACGTGCACATACACAGATATGCAGACACAAAGAGGAGCAGACACAAAGGCATGCACACATACAAACACGGAAATTCTGTCTGGAAAGCAGTAGCATGAATGTTGGTGCTTTCTTGTCCCAGCGGACAGTAGTGCTTAGTTATCCACTTATGTGTAGATTTTAGTCCATAACAGTTTTAATTTCAGCTTAGAATGGCAAAAAGGATGCAGATGCGCAGCAGGGAATTCACAAATCAGGGGAGTCATGTGTTCAAATAAGCTCTTTTGTGAATTCAGTAATTTGTTACTTATCTTCCCATGTACAGCTGTTTAACTTCTTTTGTTTTTAATTTCATGCTTGGACAGAGGGAATAAACAGTCAGAGCCATTAATTAATTTGTTTTTCTAAATTAAAATGTCCTCATTAATTTTACCTGTTCTTTTCACGTTGCTCCTTCTGTGCCTCCTAAAGTAAAGTTATTGCACATACCATGTTCTAGTGGTATGGAGTCTATGTGGTAGTAAAGGCCTCTGCTGCAATTCCAAAATGTTCATCAAGTATCACAGTGCAACAGTTTCTGGCAATTATACATGTGCATTAATTACAAAGTGTAAATCTGCATTAATTATACAGATGTACTGTATATACTATTTTCATTTTTTCATTTTCCTTTTTTTTATTCTGCTTTCTTCTCGTCACAGGTTGGCTCTGAGCTCCTTCTCCAAAATGAACACCAACTCCTCTGATGAATTCTTTCAGGCCACAAATCATGCAGAACAGACTTTCCGTAAGATGGAGACCTACCTCCAGCATAAGCAGCTGTGTGATGTCCTCTTGATAGCAGGGGATCACAAAATACCAGCTCACAGGTTGGTGCTTGTTCTTCTGTCTACTTTGATTTTATTAATTACACATGTACCTGCTTTAGTTATGACATGCACAGACTGGTTTGCATTATTTTTATTAAGTTAGTTCAATCCATCTGAGAAATAATTAAATAGTCTTTTAAATGCAAACTGAGAATCTTCCAATTTTCAGGTGTCAGTCATCATGAGTGACATGCAAACTCCCTGTTCACTGGTATTCAGCTAAATAATTTACACTGATGTGACCAAATTACACCTGTGACCTTCCTCGTTTCCACATTACATCTGATATATGTAAGAAAACTGTGATCTATTACATAGAGGTGTCAATATTTGGGCATTGAGTTAGTTTAAATAAATGAACAGATCACATGATATTCCCTGAATGCTCACAAGCATTTTGTTTACTAAGTACTCACACTTGTACATCTATCCACCCAAATATTTTGTTGTTCATCCAGGCAGACTCATGAAACAGAAAGCAGAATGTTCCACAGGGAGCGAAAAAGTATCAGTGATTGACCTAGTTGGGTGAAATGAGTAGTTCTCTCCCTGCTTGTTTCAATCTAGATTTACATTTGTTTATAGGATGCAACTAAGTAAGAAACAAAGTCTGTGTTGACATGATAAGCAAAATATTAGAGTGGTGTAGATTGTTAGTCTGTGTTATTAAACTCAGTTTCTTATGAAGCCATGAAGCCATTTTATCTATGCTTTCCATCATGAATCAACCAGTGTGTTATGTGAGCTACTCTAATTAGATAACATAATTAGAAATCTGACCAGTGTAGCTAATACTGTATGTGGGATAATGCCATTCATCATGCACTGACACTATGGATTATTATAGAATGTGGGGAGAATAGCATGTTACTCAATTTCTCATAGTCAGCATGGTGGTAAAACACACATATAAATCATTTGTTGGAGTTATTCCAACTACAGTGATGTGATACAATGAACTGCAAAATATGGCCTTCCTTATGACGATCCTTATGAAGAATGCACTGTACAAGTAAAAGTTGAGAAACAAATTAATTCATTACGTTTGCTTGGCAGATTGGTCCTGAGTGCGGTGTCGGACTATTTTGCTGCTATGTTCACAAGCGACGTGAGAGAGGCAAAGCAGGAGGAGATCAAGATGGAAGGAGTAGATCCAGAGGCTCTGAGATCCCTGGTTCATTTTGCCTACACTGGTGAGTAGTCGTCGTAAAGATGTTCTCCATTTCTTGTAAGTAGTTGAGACATCTGACATCCAGCATGATTAAAATGGGTCGATAAGGCAATTCATCATTGAAACCACTGACTGGACAGGATTTCAACATAAAAACACAATAAACTGGCAAACTGGCCTTTGTTTGTTTATTTGGTTTGCTGTTTGCTGTAGGACATACAATAAGCGTACAGGTTGATACGCATGTTTTTGGAATACTCTGAAGATGTAATCTTTAATTTACTGATCTGTAAGTTAAAATTGTCTGTAATATTTGTTGCCATTTGCCTGATTAAAATGTTGATTGCAATACTTATCCCACTGTGTTAGACATCAATCCTGACATAAGAATGTATTCTGCTTGTCCTGACATTGCAGGTGTCCTTGAGCTGAAAGAGGAGACCATTGAGAGTTTATTGGCAGCTGCTTGCCTCCTCCAGCTTTCACAAGTCATCCAGGTTTGCTGTAACTTCCTAATGAAACAGCTTCATCCCTCAAATTGCCTGGGAATACGGTCCTTTGCAGACGCCCAGGGTTGTGTGGACCTGCTCAATGTGGCTCATAACTACACCATGGTGAATATTGTTATATTAACATGTGTCTGTTTTTTACCATGCTTGTCTTAGCACTTCAGGATCTATGTCTTAATGAGCTGTTTGATGTCTTGTTTGCTGTGATTCTTATATGTTTACAATTGAACATTTGTCTTTTGACTAACATTGGCAAAATAATGTCAATTCATGTGCAGTGTCCCTGATATAAAAGTTAAGTACAAGGGAAGCTGTAGTAATAAAAGCTGTGCATTCATGAGAAGGTCACTTACCTGAATTACAGTATATCTTCCTCACCTGGACTCTGATTATACTCTGTATAATAACACTTATTTTGTGAATTCAGTCTGCAAATGTAATTTATATACATAATTTTATGGCTGGCTATACTGCACCTACACATTTGAATATTTATGACTGTCGTCTGTGTTGAGAAAAGTTAATTTAAATAACCTGTCGTAACCTTTAAAAGATTGAACAGTTGGTGTCTTGGTTATTTATTTCATCTTATTTTAGCTGAGAAACAGCTGATGTGCACATTTGAATAGAAATTGAATAGTTTCATGGTTTCACGTTATCTTATTTTGCTATGTGGCTGCCAATAAGAAATACAACATTGCTTCCCATTAATTGGTACACTAACAGAATTGTGAAAATGTGATTTCCACATGTATATATTTCAGTGAGGAATATTTGCATTGGATTAAGATTCATGCACATACTTGTCAGATAACATCTTGCTGGCCCCACAGAAATGACAGCACGAGGCAGGCGTTATCTCCTAAAGGACATCTGCTCAGCCTGTTTACATAGACCCAGTCCAGGACCAGGAGGTTAATCTAATCATCAAACTGCACAAGAAGGCCAACTTCCTCTTCAATCACTTCAGTAATGAGCAGGGAGAGCTGTGGGCTTCCTGGAAGTCTATCCTCTGGGTTCTAAGTGGAGCAAGTTGTGTTGTGATAAGCTTGTTTTTCCTGGTTGTGAATGACAGGCAAGATCTGCCTCTGACATCCTTTTCCTTTATGAAATAGTGCTCTTTTTATGTTCCAGCAGATAAAATATTATATTATATTGTTTGAAAGACAGTATTCCTTTTCAGCAATAACAATTTCAGTAACATTTCTTACTACAGATTTAGTCCATTAATCCCATTTTTAGATATAGCAGTCTGTCTTTCCTAACCACTGCAAATTACATGCTAATCGAAAAGTTCTTGAAAGATAATTCCCTCAGCCTCACTCCAATTAAACATCAGCGTTCCTCCTCTTCAGAAAACACTGTTATTACACAATTACTCTTTTGCAGTAGTTAAATCAATTAGTAGCCTCTCCTGCTGATCTCGTTTTCCAAGCAGTTTACTCACCAGTGAGTATGCCAGCATCTGAAAACACATCCTTTTAAATGGTTATGAAACAAACTCTGCTGAGGTTTCAATTTTGTTGTCAGCTGTTCGGAAGTGGTAATTACAAATAATTGGTCTAAAACAATGTCAAAGAGCAGGATAGAATTTCTCCCTCAGCATTACAACAACAGATCAATAGACGCCCCTCATTTAATTAAGGCTGTCCGTGTTAAGCTTTTAAAACCTGCTCTCTTAATAGATCGGGCCCAGATGCTGTAATTTGTTGCAAGTTAATGATCAATAGCGTACTTGTTTTTTGTAACTGTTGAGAAGTCACTTCACAGTGAGCGCCTTGTTCATCAAAGTTATTCTGGCAGCTTATGTTTAACATCCAGGGTCATGGTTATGACCAGCGTTTTTTGTGACTTACAGTTGGGCACAGCATACAGGCATGGAGAAGGGAGGCTGTATTATATAGCATCATCTCTAATAGAACTGCCCAGAGACAGTGTCCTTGACGAGGCAGCCATGCAGTGCTGTAATATTGCCTGGGCTACTGGCCAGTAAATGGAAGATCAATCTTTAGGAAGGCAATAGGGAACAGCTTCCACAAAACTTGTTGCTGGACACTGCATTGTGTGATGGTAATGTTGGTGCACAGTGCCTTTCTGTTTCTCATTAAAAGGCTTATAAAGGCTTAATGGTGCCATGTACGATCAGCAGCAAAAATGTTTTATAATCCTATGAGGAGACTTTTTTTTGGGGAGATGTTTTATGCCAGATTGATTTGGAGCCTGCTGTTGTGTGGATCATTTTACTTAATGAGCTAAGTGAAACAGATGACTCTTTCATCTGTTCATTCAGAATTTGGGGAAATGAAGAGTATTTCATTGTGGTTCTTGATTACTGTAGATACAAACCTACAAACTGACATTTTATTTATTTATTTATTTATCTTTATTTTTTTTCTCCCTTCACCTCTCTGTCCTTGTCCTTTTGGTTCTCAAAGGTACAGAAACACACACATACACACAGTTCTCCACCAGGCACACTCCTCAGCTAATGACTGATGATTATCTGCTTCCTCGTGTCCTCTGTGTTCCAGGAACACTTCCTGGAGGTCATTCAGAACCAGGAGTTCCTCCTCCTCCCCACAGCAGAGATTATTAAGCTGCTCTCCAGTGATGACATCAATGTCCCAGATGAAGAAACTATCTTTCAGGCTTTGATGATGTGGGTGCGGTATGATGTTCAGCATCGACAGCAGGACCTTGGGGTGCTTCTTGCCCACATCCGTCTGCCTCTTCTTCCTCCACAGGTGAGATATTAGATAAAGGCATAGACGTGGTGGCTTGAGTTTATAGCAGTATGAGTGAGTTTTTAATTTGCTACTGTAAGTGTGTCCTGGGCTGTGTTGTCTCTAAAATGTCATGAAAATGCAACAACTACTTTTTCCCATGGCCTAAGAATATGTATTTAAATGTCATATGTAATATGTACAATTGTCTAAAATGTAAAAGAAACTGGAACCAAGGAATATTTAGCATTTTGCATGAAAAATAATGTGATTAGTCAATTATTAAATGCCAATTCAGACAACTCTCTAGTACATGCATTAGTCATTTTGTTTAGGTCAGTAGATAATGTAAAAAAGTCTCTCCGTGATAAATCAAAATGAAACTATGGCAGCTACACGTGCCTTGTATGCAATGTTATGCTGAATAGCTTGTTTATGTTTGCAATGTTATTTTTAACTTTGCAGCTGATATTTCATCAATGTTGTATTTCTGCATTCTTTTACAGTGATGCCATATTAATGTTGTTGAAAAACAGAAAAGCCTTTTTGGCAGATCAGCAGTATGAAGATAGCTGCCTTTTTACAGTTTTCATGCAGCTTTGTTTTTTATGTACATTTAGTTTTTTATTGCACAGGCAGACAGAATAACAGCTCTGTTGTTTGCAAAAACAAAGTTGTAAAATGTTTTTTTTGAATGAAAAGTACATAGAAAACATGATCGAATACTTTAGTTGTCTCATCCGTTGGCTTGGGAGATGTTTGCTGTGAGGCAGATAAACAGCAGAAATGAATCATTGTATTTTTGAAAATTTGAAAGTACTTATTTAGTAGAAACTGAACATATGAAATGAGTTGTGCTGCTGACATTACTTACAGGCATAACAAGATCAATAAATACTTGTAAAAACGTTCAATGACACATCACATTAGCAATGTGCTTCAAGAAGAGCTGTTTATTATGGAGATGAGACACTAAAGAGATTTTCCAAAGCTAATATTTTCAAACAGATGCAAAACATGCATGTGCAATGAATACAAATGTGTTTTAAATGTGTTTAAAATAATGTTTACTGCAGTATAATAAATAACAAAGCGTTATTCTTTAGAGCAATATGACAGGATGAGACTTATTTTTTCTTTAGTTTTGTACAAAGAACTAAATATGAGCATATGTTCACTTTCTTTCAGTATAAGAGACATATATGTTGTTATTACATACTGTAAATGAACCACTCAGTTTTGACATTATCATAGTTTATTGGCAGTTCTTAGGAACATTAAGTTATTTATATACTTAGCATTTATGCATTCTTTCTTGTCATGTAGGCAACTACTGTGATTTCTGGAATAATTCTGTAAGGTCTTAAACTTGCAATGTAAAGTGCCCTGACATGACGTTTATTGTGATTTAAATATATAATATAAATAATATAAATTAACAAAATTTAATTGTTATTACTATTTTTCTAATTTAGCTCCTTGCAGATCTGGAAAACAACAAGATGTTCTCTGATGATTTGGAATGCCAAAAGCTGCTTATGGAGGCTATGAAGTACCATCTTCTACCTGAGCGACGTCCCATGTTTCAGAGCCCAAGAACCAAACCTAGAAAGTCCACAGTGGGTGCACTTTATGCTGTAGGAGGGATGGATGCTACCAAAGGTAGGTGCCTGCTACTGATTTTACTTCACAGGTGGAAATCAATATACATCAACGCCATTTTATTAACTTTATGTACTTGCTGTGTCCATGGTTTTAGGCTCTACCACCATAGAGAAGTATGACCTGCGGACAAACACCTGGGTCCAGGTTGGAGTCATGAATGGGCGGCGGCTTCAGTTTGGCGTGGCTGTAATAGAAAACATACTGTATGTGGTCGGAGGAAGAGATGGACTCAAGACATCTAACATGGTGGAGTGCTACAATCCAGTGAGCAAAGTGTGGTCCACCATGCCCCCCATGTCAACACACAGACATGGACTTGGTGAGTGATGATGATGATGATGATGAGTAATGATGAATATGAATAATAATGATAATGATAAATGCAGCTCCATACACTTCATCAACAACAAACTATACATGCTTTGATAAATAACCTAATGCAGACATGGTAAACTTTTTATTATGCTTTCTGACATTGCTGACAATAAACTGTTATTTTGAAAGTTTTAGCCTTTAGCTCAGTCACGCTACCTGGTGTCATGAAATATAAAAAATTGCTGGATGCATGCTCCGAAAGGTCACAGCTGGGATGCTGTAAAAAATACATATTTCCTTTTGAGATAGAGCTTTGATATTTTCCTATTCCCCTATCAAAGCTTTGCAGGATGTGCTCACCCTGGTCTTCTTTACCCGTCCCTGCTCAATAAATCTCAGAAGCGTTTTGATTCACAGTTGAAACAGGTCTGGGTAACAGTAGAGGGAGATCTTGTCAAAGCATTCAGCTCACTCACCCAGTGTGGTCGGCTGTATCAGCGTGCCCAGGAGATCACGCTGTACAGATTACATGTGTTGTATTTGATCTTTCCTGCAGTAAATATCTCTTGCTGCTTTGCTTGTACTGTGCATATTTGAGTTTGACTATATCTGCACATAGTGTCTACCAATATCCCTGCATGACCATTTCCTGCTGCGAGCATTAAGAGTAAAGGCGAGAAAAGCAAAGTATTTCTTTTTTTACTCCAATGCCACTAGTCAGTAATAAAGGGGAGCTCCACTACTAGAATACGTTCTGTCTGATAATGTTTATGCCAGTCGATGTTCTCTGAATACAGTCTTGCCCTCATGTTCCCTCGAAATAATTGAACTCGCACCAAAGGAAATAAGGGTGGTAGTGTGTAAAAATCCATTGTGTTAAAACATCCTCTGCATTGTTGCTAGTGAAAAGTGCTTTCCTCTGTGACTTGGGAATGAGGAATAACAATGCATTTTTATAGTCTTCCTGTTTTCTGAATAGATTTGGTCAGCTGTGTGACTCACTCTGCTCAGTTCTAAAATGAGAAATGTACCTCTGCCTCGGCTGTATCCAGGAGCTGTTGAAAGAAGAAAGAGATCAAAAGGCTTTGATCTGGAAATGTCATTTCATTTCTGTTCATTGATCATATTATCGCTACCATGTGGTTTATATTACCTTGTGCTGACAGTATGCTTTAAATGGAGATTTAAAAGACATGCGATATAAAAGCTTCAAGGGCTGATTAAATATATTGTTGCATGAGCTTTGAGTTTGATTTGTGTGAAATTATCTAATACACAAAAAACACAATAGTTGAAGCTTCTGTATGTTACAGCATCTACCGTTGCCTTCTACTAGATAATACACAATAATACACATAATGGAACCATCATGTCACCATTCATTATATATTTATAGTGGAAATAATCTTTACAGTTACACCATACCTATGCTTTTCTATCTACGGGTACACTTATTAGGCACAAATACTTACAGATATTCATACTCACTCAGCAGACCTTTTTGGATAACATGTGTATCGTCATTTTGTGTAGGTATTGCTGTGCTGGAAGGCCCCATGTATGCTGTAGGAGGCCACGATGGCTGGAGCTATCTCAACACAGTGGAACGCTGGGACCCACAGGCCAGACAGTGGAACTATGTGGCCAGCATGTCAACGCCACGGAGCACCATGGGAGTCACAGCACTCAATGGAAAGTAAGTTGGGCTGTTTTTATCAAATCAACAGAAAGCCCAAATATATATATATATGTTGCACAACCCTAAAGTTGAGAGCAAATGATATTATGTGATATTTACAATGTGTAAGAACAAGCCTGAGGTTGAGGTAACTGGCATCTGTGAAGCTACAACAGACACTGAGGAGACAGACAAGTACAGGCACACTAAAAAATGCCAGTCTTGTGCAGTGTTATAATGATCACATAATTCCAGTTTATATGAACATACTTGGCCTAATCAGCGTTTTAACAAATCATGTTGTGTGTGTTTTTGTTTGTCAGAGGCAAGTTATTTCTTTGCAGCAGTGATCTTCTTTTACCTAAAATATGGAGCTAGACAATATGTTTATCTAGATTAGAAGATGTAATAATCTGCAAGATAGTTGCAAACTGTACAAAATCAATTGAACATGACGAAATCAAGAATCTATAACACAACAACACGCCTTGTTTTGAGAAATGACCAGCAGTAATGTAATATGCAGCTTGGAACAGAACATGCAGTAATTCAGGTATGATTGTGTAACTCACAGTTCACCAGTACAGGAAAGCTGAAGTGTGTTATTAGTGCACTGATAGTTTGACAACATTATACTTATTGAATGCAGGAAAACTACAGTGTGGCTTTGCTGTACTTAGCAGCTCAGAGCAGGTGGTAATTTACACAGTATAATCTAGACTCTATAAAAGCAAAACATTTTATGTATTTGTATGTATTAAATGCTTAACAGCACTATTTGAAAGTAAATTAAGCAAAGAAAAAAAACAGCTTTCAGCCTTATTTAAATATGTTTGTGTGCCAAAGGAGAAAAGAGGCTGCTGCTTGGTTGCATCCAATATTCAGTGTTAAAGTTGATGCTGAGTTATTTCTGCATCTAGGTCAAAAATAGACAACAAGGAAACTGTTTCCCTAGCCTCTACTTTCTTGCTGTCAGGCCTGTGAGCTACAAGCACTTAAAACACTAATGTGATCTTTCTGGGAGAGAACACTCTCAAGGAAAGAACCTTTGAAAATGCTATCCACAGCTCACTGCTGTGCTTTATAAAATCTGTCACGTTATCACTGTTCTGTCACTATTTTTTACAAACTTCTGACAACTGATGTGCAGTTGTGTCAGATTTAGCGCTACTGTCAAATGTGTACATGTCAAATAATTGAGATTCTGAACTGATTTTGCTGAATATCTCAGACTGTATGCAGTAGGTGGGCGAGATGGAAGCTCATGTCTGAGGTCGATGGAGTGCTTTGATCCACACACCAACAAGTGGAGCATGTGTGCTCCAATGGCGAAGAGACGAGGAGGTGTGGGTGTTGCGACATACAACAACTTCCTTTATGCTGTAGGTGGACATGACGCCCCTGCCTCCAACCACTGTTCTAGACTCTCCGATTGCGTCGAGAGGTGGGTAAATTTCTTCTTTGGAGAACACAATTACACAGTTGTTGCATAAATCATTTGGGTTGCCAGTTGGCACGACTCATGGGTGGGAATGAGACTGTAGCTGTTCTTATAAAAACAAAAGGGAGTTTAAACCCATTGATCCCCGCCCTGTTCCTGCACTTTCAGACATGTCAGTGTTCTACTATACTCAACTGCAGAGATTCTAGTTTCCACACATGGTTTTGTTTTATAGTATCTAGCACCATCTAGTGGCCACAATGCCTTCCTGAACTTCACTACTTCTCTCTTTATCAGGTTTAACATTTGTTTGCTTTCCATTATTTTTGTATTTGAAGAGATAGAATTTTGACAATATTTTTTTAAAATACTAATTTGAAGCAAGTGGTACCATAAGGACACATACATCCTACACATTTATAGGCAACATATATTCTTCACTATATTCAATTGCATTTCCATTAATAAAATGTGAACTTCAGCAAATATGATGCATTTATATTAATTAATCATGCATGTGTTCACTTTGTGATTGTTACATATCTTTTGGGTCTTGTCAGGTTGTTACAGCTTCTAGCAGTTTTTTAAATATCAAGTCTGAGGGTCAAAAGTGGTGCGACCGAAGGGTTGGCGTTTCGTGACCATATATTCAAGTGTCCCTGACAAGACATTAAAGCCCCACAGTGTCCATCAGTCACTGAGGTTCCACAAACTAGTGCAGTCTAAGTTCTGGTCCCAAGCCCAGAAATTGGGGAGGGTTGCGTCAGGAAGGGCCAAATTAATATGCAGACTGAGCTAAGTTGTGGCGACCCTGACCAAAAAAAAAAAAAAAAATCTAACTCTCAGCTCTCCGGAGATAGAAAAATTATTGTATACAAAATAGTTAATGAATCAGATTTACTGTAAGTGTCATTTTAATCATCTTTACATGTTACATATTTTGCTTAAGGCTGCATGAGTGTCAGCAATACAGCAGTAAATAACATAATGTGTCTTTATTTTTTATATCTAAGTATTCAACTTGATAAAATAAAAGTGCGGTAACTTCTGCCCTCACTGATGAGTCCAGCTCTCTCTAGACCTGCTGTCTGGAGACAGCGTTTCTTTTAAGTTTAAATTGGATTCTCTGTCTGTACTGGAAAAGACTTCCCACTAGTGCCCATTCAGACATCTGTGATTAAAGAGGGCAAACATAAGGGTGTCTCAATTAGTGGGGATGGAGCGCTATTTTCCTCTTGAGGTGTAGGCTGATTGCATAAATGAATATTTACCAAAAAATCTCATTTTACCACATCGTTCTTTATGCAGAAACAATAATTCCACCACATATTGTAATTACAGGTATGACCCAAAGACAGACACGTGGACCACTGTGTCCTCTCTCAGTGTTCCCCGGGATGCGGTGGGTGTTTGCCTGCTGGGTGACAAGCTGTATGCCGTGGGTGGATATGATGGCCAGTCATATCTGAACACTGTTGAGTCCTATGATGCACAGAACAATGAGTGGACTGAGGTAATCACATTAACTTAAACTAAGTTATTACAAAAACTAGTATAGTATAATTTTTGTTTGATAAAAGTAAGACAGTGCCTTGCAAATTTTAGAAAACTTTTGCAGATTGTTTTTGCCAGAGCCAGTTTAGGGTACTAGTTAACACCCTTTGGGATCATAAATCTGTTGAAATCCACTGAACACGATTGAATGAATGTATTATAGCTTGCTCCTCTGTTTTTGCAGTATGTTTTTCCAATCTTGTGTCTGTAACCCTCTTATCTGCATGAAGTAAAATGGGATTTTTGAAGACAGCCTCAGATGAGAGGCTGCATGTTACCCTCTCTGTCTTCCTGTAGGAGGTCCCTCTCAACATTGGAAGGGCAGGCGCCTGCGTGGTGGTGGTGAAATTGCCTTGAGCGCTTTGTCTCACAATTGCATGGGAAACAAATGAGAGAGCAGAAGCAGAAAAGAGTGGACAAACAAAACAACGGATCAAGGACACATCCTTCGAGAGTCATGTTTTTATTTTGTTCCTTTAACTCAGCTCTCCAGATTTTTCAGAGGGAAACACAGACACAGGCTTGCCCATAAACCATTGTTTCTATGATTAGTGGACATGTCTGCCCAGTGGGGAGGATTGTTCAGAAACTGGAATGCACTGCACATTCTCCACATTCTCAACCGATCAAGAATTTTCATAGACTTGGCTACTCTGTAGCATATCAGTGCCAAGTTTTTGCTGTACTGGGTTGTTATCCTAGTTCTGTGTATGTCCGAAAGGTTAAATGTAATTTACAGTTTGAGTAAAACAGCCTAACTGTACGTTACTTTACATTTATACACAGACATTTCTAACTAGTGCCATCACATACTTAATATATTTGGGTTTATATTTCTCTTTGTAGGCACTGAAAAAATATTATAATACACAAATGTAATGAAGTACCAGTGTCTTTACTTAATGAGTGGTCTGAACAGATTCTTTATCTTTACTGCAGAAGGCCATTGAGGTGAATAGTCTGTCCTGGCTGGAAGTACAGGGGTAAAATCTAACTTTTTGCTGAAAAATGTATTTGGACATTTTCTTGAGTGACTTTTGACTGAACTTTTTTATTGCGCCTGTAGCTACAGAACACCAAAGTCATTTGCTTGTCTTAGATGTCTTGTTACACATTAAATAAAGGTTTACAAAATTGTGAATTAAAGAAAATATATCATATTGATATTTCACATAGCTGTACAGATTTTTGTGAACTTTCTGAAACTATATTTGTGGTGATAGAATCATGCCTAAACCAGTGCAGTCTGGTCACTACATTTATTATTCGTTTGCTTTTATTTCGGGCATGCTAGCTGAATGATTGTTTTACTTGATTTATACAATATTATATATCTCTGTATGTTAAAGGCTTTGCTCATGAAAATCATTTCCACCTACACAGTTTAACCATTAGGTTAACCAGGTGCACCTGCGTATTTTACATATTTTGCAGCATGCAGAAAACTCCACAGCATCTTTCAAATTTTACTTTGTTTAGGCTTTTTAGAGTTATAGTTCAGCTGCTCGTAAAAGTCAAAGATTATTCACTTGTTCACAACAACAATTTGTAACTGTGATTAAAACATGTTTTGGGGGCCAAATGTCACTTTTTATGTCTTTATCATAATTTTGTACAGCATGCAAGCCTATAAATAAAATTACTTCAAACTTCTCTGCATGTCCAAATCAATGTTTTCCGAATGTGGCCCCTCAGCGGGTGGATTTTGATTTCTCTTGTTCGGCGCTAAGTAAACTAAACAGATTCATTTTCAAAACAGATTTGGAAGCTATTTTGATGTCGGCATTAACCTTAGTTTTGTTCTCATTGCAGCACCCAGTTTATAAACCTACCAAGCATGTTTGTTGATATCACACTGGTTTTTCACTCTCTTATCAACAGACTGAAGACCAACTGCTATTGCTTGTCTTTGTTTTTTCATTGTTTACCCTCCAAATAGTTTCAAAGGCCCTCCAGCCAATCCTCCTCTGGGTTGTTTGGTTGGATTTTGATGGTCTTTGCATACAAAATGCAATCTTGTGTGTCCACATGTACAGTCCTTATCCAGAAACCTCTAGATGGTTTTAGAAAACAACATATGTAGACACACATTACAGCAAACAGTCTTTGCGCAATCAATATCTCAGCTGATGCAAAGATTAATCTTGTTCTCTAACTTTCTATTTCTGTTTATCTGCATCTTATCCTGACAGATCATATAAAGAAAATCAATAAAGAATAATAGCTTTTACTGAAGTTCACCCCCTCAGAGTATAATATCACTGAAAGTCCCAACATGTAGAATATTTATCTCAATATATGTCTGTCCAATTAATTTGAAAAGCATATTATAATGGCTAGAAACATGAGACAATATGAAAATTGCTTTATTCAATTTGGTCCTGCAATGTCTGACTGATAAAAAATGAAAGGCTCTGTGATGTTTTTCTCGTGTGTCGGCTCAGTATTACCAAGTCACACATCTGTTTGTGCAAAACTACTTTGCCATACACTCCCAATACACTTCCTCAAAGTCATCAGGTTTCCAATTTGATTCTAACTTATTAGAAACTATCTTCATTTAGAGTACAACACAATACTTCAGAAGTCTGTGTCTGTAAATATGTATTTTTTTCTAAATGAAAAACAAAATCCACTGATACAGAAGTAAGATTCAACTGCACTGACTTAACTCAAAGCTCCTTTATTTCAGTTGAACAACTGATATACAAATCCCATTATAATTATCCTCAAGATCTTATTACTCAACCATTTATGGTATTCAGCATGACCTAAATCCCTGAAATAAAAAAGAAGAGACTCAGTCATTTAAATTTAAGTTAAAAAAAACTAAAAATAAAGAAACAATTATAGCGGTATCCAGAAACAAAAATCACCCCAGCAATTAAATGATAAATAAAAACAAATCTGTAACTGTGCCTTATTGACTTCTGTTTTCTTAAATCAAGAAACACTGTAAAGGAAGAGATGAAGACAATGAGATAGTAGTGGGTTATGAGGCATTTGTGCAGATGTCCAGAATCAATGCTGTCACATTCTAATTAATGTAGCAAAAAATGAATCCTTTGATTTTGTTAGCAAGTTTTCAGCTTAGTACACTTTACCAGTTTTTTTTATTTCACCAGCATCAAACACACACGTGCACACCTACATATATATTGTATGCTCCTTCGCGGTGATGTAATCGTATCATAAATTATCAAGAGAGGGAGCTGTTGCACTGCAGAGGACGATCCAAGGCACAGTTACCACCGCAAACTGCAATTCAAGGATCTCCAATACCATTACTGTTCATAATAAATGTCAACCAGCATTAAGAATGCCAAGGACAAATACTTGAGCTAATAACCCTGCATAATTATTGAGACATGATGATGAAATGTTGGGAAATTGGATGTTAAGGCGTCTCCTTCTCTTACTTTCAAATGAGCATCTTGCTGATTTTTTAATAGAAAGATGAAGCCTACGAACAAGATGAGCTCTGACATGAAAGATGATTTGTCAGGTTTTAAAGAGATTCTGGCATCACAACTGTTTTAACAATCTCTCATAAATGTGTGACAAATGTAGACAGATTGTTCTATTTTTGAGCTCTGCTTCTAGCCTCTTTTTGATATTTTCTTAGGAGTGAGGGAGCAGCTCTCCCTCATATTTTATTGTTCTTTTTGTGACAGTGAACAGAGATGGAAAGTGATGAGACAAAGGTGCAACAGCGCAGCATGAGTCACAAACATTGCACTACACTGATTGTTGGTTGTGACTATATACCATGTTCACTAGGTTTCTTTCTTATATAATACCATATATATTTTTGGATTCAACAGAAATGGGAGTTTTTATAAACGACAAATCTAGTTACTAAAATCAACATTTAACATGCACAGAATTTTGGAACTCACCAAACTTATTTTCTTCTGCCAGATAAATGATAATGCTGCATAACTGTGTGCTGTCAAAGTACAGTCTCAGAACTTCAACATAGATCAGTTTGTCTAATGCTCACTAAAGAAAGCCTGGAAAAGGGATTTTGATGGTTTATTTGTCAAAACACAGTGTGAGGGTTCATCTTCACCACAGGGACAAAAGATAAGATGGATCTCTCTACAAGTGCTGCAACAAACTGTCAACTTACAGTAAGAGTGTCTCGTCAAACTTGCTTAAATAAGCCTGTTAACATGGAACTTTTGACATTTTGCAGCGGAGTGCCATGTCTTTGCTTCCCAGGTGATGGCAAATTGATTTTACACTACAGCTATTTTTTGTCAAGCGATTAAATTAAAAGAAAGATGAAGATTTAACATCGTATGATGGAAGCAGGACAATATCTAACATACCGAGAAAGCACCCTCTTGAGGAAATACACTACAAACTGTAGCCTTTGGGTGACAGTGACGGTGATAAAGTAGTTAACTGAGCTTTCATGAGTCCAGTACTGATACAAAGAATGACAGTTGCTTTTCTCATTTGATCAAAGGCAACCGACAAGTGCTGCAGAATGTTTCTCCCTCCATCCATCCCCCAAACCCTGTCTCAATCTAATGATAGTTGAATACATTGTCATCTCATTATCTTTGAAGAGGGGAAAGATCCCTCCTGTATGAGTGGGCACTGTGTCTCTTGCCATCAGACGGGTCTAAGATTGGTGAAGCACATTCTCGTCTCATTATGTTGAGTGAGAGATATCAGACACATCCCATCTGCCTAACACCTTCCACACACGTCACCATGCTTTAGGCATACAGGCTGATACAGAAATACTGTAATCTATCCATAACTCTATAACTCAGACACTGGCATCCTAAGCAGGTTCAGACACAGCTTAACTTAATCCTGACTCCTTTATTAAATATCACAATCAGTATTAAAATAATACAGACTGACTTTTGACTGGATGAATACAAACAGGGCAGGTTTACAGTGGCTGCCATCAAAGAACTCCCTAAGCTCTTAAACATCCATGTAGCCTGTATCTCATATCATCATTAATATTGCAGCATATCATGTTTTTAAAGTAGTACACAAAACTCATTTACCTCCAAGCAACTGGCTGCAAAGCATTTAGTGGTTTCTTCTGACAAATGAAAATAAAACAAGTTCTGCAGTCCCTCCCAGCTTTCCAATTTACTAACCATCTCCTGTGTAAAGAAACAGTACAGATAGGGGAAATGTGAAACATATCACAGAATCACACATGTAATCACACCACAGACTGCAACCTCAAAAACCAAGATGGCAAGCTTCATATGCACAAAATAACATAGATTTGAAATTGTTCAGTTTTCAATTTAAATCAAATTTTTTACATTTAGGGATAATTTTTGTACTTGTGTAACTACTCTAATGTGAATGAACGGTGCTCAAAGCCAAAAGCTAACAATAACTTGTGACAGAAATGCCAAATTGGTCCCAGTTTCTCTTGGCTGGCTTTAACAGATGTCATGGGCCAATTGCCAAAACATCTTATCGTGGACACAGTACAGTGAAACCACAACACTGATCTACATGATGGATGTCAGATCAAAATGAATCCAGCCATGGTTTTACCAGCTTTGAATTCATGCATGGGGAAGCCTGTCAGGGGCGAGAGATGATGTGGACACTGGCTCTCAGTGTTTGTCAAGATTTTACATCCCTCCCCCTCGCTACTCGTTTGAAGCCAGTCATCTGCTGTCTGCCAGCTTGCTGCCAGTACGCCTGAGAATCTAGATTCAACATTTGTGGACTTCTCACAGGAATGAATGCAATTAGACTGTTTTGTGGATGTAAAAGCATCCCTCTGCATTCACCATGCAATCTATCATTTTAATGGGCCTCAACTTAACCACGAAACATGCTTTAATTTGGTAACCACACTTGTCTATTCCTTATTTTATGTGTCTGTGTAATTCAGACAGTAAACCAGTGACCCATCAATGGCACATTTTTTCACAGCAGTTTCGCCTCTTTAGAAGACTGAAGAAAGAAATACTGAACTAAAAACAGACTTTTGAAAGTTGAGCTTCAAATGCTGTTTTGACATCAAATAGAATAACGAGGAAACATCAAAACCTGAAAAAGATCACATACGCAAACAGCCCAATTCTTTAAATGAGATGTGTTGTTTGTTTTTAGACTGATAAGACAACTGTGACAAAGTTGCTCTTGTCCAACTCATTTTTTAAGCCTTTGCAGCAACCATAAATCATAAATCATGTCCACTTCAATAACACAAGCTCTAGCTCCTTGAAAGAGACACACAATACACATTTTGTTACTTCTTTTTTTTCCCCAGATAAGGAAAAAACAACTAGCGTTGCTTGTGTGCCACTAGGGTGTCTGTTACGCCTCTTACCCCATATGATCTTTTCTTGGCACATTACTGCTGCCCCTGAAACGCCTGCTTACGAATTGCCTCAAGAACTAAATCATTTTCATTCTCAGACGCAAAGCCATTTCTTACTGCTATTGTTAGTGAAGATGAACAGCCCATGACAATTAAAGGTGTGGACCATTACTTCTGCTGTAAGGAAGGTTAGGCCTTGTGCTTTACTGCCAGAGGGGCAGCACTGCCATATCTCCATCTGTCATCCAGAGCCATAACGGAGGGCCTTGGAATGGATGAGCAGCCAACAAATGTTGACCACTCTTCATGCATTGGGTCAAGTGTATCTCTGCAATATTAAGCTAAACACAGTTGGTTTTGTGATATGAACGTCATGTAACAGCTGTATTTTCTCTTGTATCAAATCTCTTTTGTTATGTGAGCATTTTTGTATATTTTGCACATGCTTGTAATAATTATAGTAGTTATGTTGTTTGTGTAGGTCAACTAACAACTAGAAATTCATTCTAAGCATATGTGTATTTTTGTTGTTGTCCTAGTGCTTGCCTAAACCCAACCTGACCCAGAATTCAGGTCTGCGACCTCAACCACCTTCTTGCGACTCACTTTCCCTTAATACACATAGAGCTTCATCCAACTTTTAATATGGTTACATTTGATACAAAAGTATAGTCACATTTGCAGTTTAGTATAGGAACATCATTTTTAGGAGACAGGGTTGGGTCAAGTGATTCGCAATTGCAAATAATAAGAGACACTCGCAGGCTACTTAAAGTGTTAAATGAACACTTTGGGCATCATCTATGCAAAAATGTACCTCAACCCATCAACTCATACTCAACTCAACTCATATGAAACTTCACAGTCCCACTCATGTAACGTGAGTTAGTCTTTTTCAAAGTTACAGCAAATCTAAGACAAATCTTTAATTTGTTACTTAATTCATGTAAAGGTACTGCACTAGTTAATTCAAAATCTCATAGCGAATGACAGGTTAGGTCTAACACTTAATGTGCGACAATGAAATTGCAGTTATGTGAATGTGACAAGAAAATGGACGTTCTAAACTAATAATGATGTGCAAGTACAATGAAGTGATATTGTAAAACTGAACACTTCTGCTACACTGTTTCAGCTGTAGGCGATAGTCTATAACTACCTACAGATGGGATCTGAACAGAGGCACGCCAGGGTTGATTTAATCAATTTTTGGAACATTTTGTTTCTTGCTTAACCCCAGGCAATCATCATCACACAGACAAAACCCACACGGCAACCATATTGCCAGGAGGATTGCCCACGGTGGACAAAAGCCGAACCTTTCTTATCATCCTATAGCCTGGTGTCTGAATCTGATAACATATGCATGCAGATAACAACTTCAAAAGATTAATTCTCATCTCGCTACACATTTTTGCAGGAAAATCTCTTGTTCTCAGAGTAGCCTAAGTCTTTTGTTACATAGCCTTTAGCTTGGTAAAGAACTTTCCCTTCAAATTCATCCTGAGGCTCATGCCCGATATCCCTGTTTGACGTGCAGAGATGTTAAATTATTTAAGTTGAATCTGTATTTTGTTACAGAGGGGAGTTGGAAGGAATACTAAAACATAACACACAGGTTACCAGCTATGAAGGATGATTTGGGTGAATTTAACTCAAGATATTGACCTGGTAAATAGTGGGTTTGTTCACCTGCTTATTGCATAACTTAATGTTTCCCCTCACTGTCCCAGTAGTAGCAATATCAGTGCCTTTAACAAGCTCTAACAAAAATAGTTATCTAGAGAGTAGTTCATATGGCCAATTTTTTATAAAAAAGTGGGCCATTTGAGAGAGAAAAAAAACAATCAAAAGTTATAATAATTAAAATCTTAAAAATCTGAAAATAGTGAATGAATGAATGAATCATTTTAGTATGTTCAATCTTCCTATTCTCTTCTCTTGCACTTTACTGTATCTTGTGTCCTTCACAGCATAGAAAAGACCAGGCTTCCCAGCATGCCTCAGGCTTTCCAACATAGTTGCCAGCAGGATGCAACACTGTGAAAAGTGCTGCCTCTTTAAGTCTCCTGTGTGGCATGTTAAGCAATGGTAATCTGCCGCAGTGCAGACAATAAATTCCACTGCATAACTAAGCGTCGCCATGACATCGTACCTGGATTGAATATCATATGGGCTGATAGAGGGATAGATGGATGGAGGCCATGCCCTTTTCCAAATAAATATGTTCCTGGTGTTGACACAAATGTGACAAAATCTCAGAACCTTTCGCAGTGTCAACCCTCGTCCATGTGCTGTATAAGAAAAAAGAGAACTGTGAATAAATTATTTCCTCTAGCTTAGTGCTGGTTTGGTCAGCGTGCAATTCATCTGTTCAGTGGAACAATGGAGCTCAATGCTATGACAAATCTGAAGGCCTGGGCTGTCTTCCCAGTTCCCAAAAGCTTAATAGTGTGCCATGTGGAATGATGTAATGCTAAAACACTGCAAAACTTGAGTGCTCACCAGCTTTAGTGAGGGCAGAGGAAAGAGGGAGACACAGACTGGAGAGAAAGAGAGAGAGAGAGGGAGAGAGACAGAAGGAGACTCAAAGGGCCTGATTACCGCATATCATCTAGAATACAACTTGTACCACACAAATCTCCAGTGAGATCCCCATACTGTTGGAGTATGATAACAGAAATGAAAAGCTAGTTTGTACTGGGGCTCTCTTAACACAGCCGCCTTGCAGTGTTGAGGAAAGTGATCTTCAAATGTTCACTGTATGACTTAGACAGCAACTCTGGAGTTATTTGACAAACTGAAAGCCATTTCAGTCTGTCACAGGCAAAAATATTTGGAACACCCTGTAGCAAGGACCTATAATCCCCAACAAAGAAATGTTATTATTCACAACAGTGTGAAAAGAGACACTGCAAAGCTGCCCTGCACTAAGTGTGGGTTTTGCTACGGGTTTTGATCATTTTTTTCCTCACTTTTTTCAAGAAAGACATTAGACAGGCTTTTTATTCTTTTCACTTCTTTCAAGTACGGAAGATTAAAGAGTAGTACTTTATAGCAAGCACAGTAACACTTGATAAAACAGCTCTCTGCATAGATATTGCTTCTTACATAAAGGAAACCAGTGAATGTAATTTTTATTTTTGACACCATGCTGTCAAAAGTAATGAGAACTGTTAAATCATCAATAGAGACAGATAAAGGTGATTGCTGAATTATTCTAATCTTTTTCATGGATCTATCTATCTATCTATCTATCTATCTATCTATCTATCTATCTATCTATCTATCTATCTATCTATCTATCTATCTATCTATCTATCTATCTATCTATCTATCTATCTATCTATCTAATGTATATAATTAAAACCAAGGAATTTGTATTATTTTTATTACAAGAATGACATTTTGTTCCAAGACGTTCATGTAATCCACAACACAGCAGCATTTAAATCATTTAAAATTAAAATCTGATATGATGATTTTCTTTTTTTTTCTCCAGCATTAAGCTGGGGCCATGTTTCAATTTCATTTCACACTGTGCAAAATATGCACAAGGAAAACATATGAGATCTTGATCACAGAATTCCAGTGGATAATTGTCTTAAACAGAAGTGTTGCAGTTTTTATTACATTACCAACCAAATTACATTATATCACTAGGCAACATTATTGCAGTTTGTATTTTAAATTATGATTCAGAGAAAAACATTAGTTCCAAGGTGTAATGAGGTCTGATTCTTAAAAAGTCTCATAAGGGCAGTTTCTTCATGGTAAGTCTTTATTATTGCAAGTCACAGAAATCAATTACAGTTTTATAGAGAATCTTGATCCCTTATGGGGAATTCATCAAGGAACACTTTGCATTTTTACTGGTCTTCAGGATTTAAAAAGTAATAAAAAGTGTTCACTACTGATACGG
>OMLM01014189.1:23690-71028 GCA_900302695.1 Helostoma temminkii | reverse complement strand
CTACTGATACGGCCAGGGTTTCTTACTGGGACAAGTCTCACCTTGTCCTTTACTTTACAATTTGTTCCTGCATTCAATCATTAAAATTCAACTTCACAACAAGTACCGATACATACAATACATATTTTTGGTGCCTTTGTGATAAACCTGGTATTGTTCATTGTCAATTTTCTATCTCTATTCAGTTCCCAGAACATTTTGTTGCCATCCGTAGTAACATAATCTTTACTATGCATGCCGTTCAAATACGTTTTGGCCCTATTTTGGACAAACGGCAGAGCAGAGAGCCTGGGGCATTTCATTTCATGCTCTGCCTCCTCAACCCCAGATGTTCACTCTGAAAACATCTCCACTGATACAGGTAGGAGCTTAATGGCCTGCAAATTGCCCCGAGCTCAGGTAATGAAATGCAACCTCTGTATAATTTTAATTGAGAACGCTGGATGGAAATCAAATGATAATGTGCTCCATGCATGGGAAGTTTTCAAGTAACAGTAAAATTTGTGTCTGGTGGGTAAGTGCAGCTTGGACTAAGGTAAATGGCTTTTTCTGTGCGAGACTCTCTTTATTTTAATTGTGGATTGCACGGTGTAATAAACAGGCTGGTCATGACTTAGCATCTGGTAAATGAAGCAGAGGATGTACACACTTGTGAATGCACAAGGGCGCTCCATATTTACAATTCAATCTGACAAGGTGCCTATTAGAAGCCATAAAGCTGCTCAACTGTTAGATAAGATACCCTCAATAACCCCCACCCTTCTTCATCCACCCTTCCCCCTTTACACAGACACTTACATTCAGTTCCTGCACTTAACAATGTTCAGTCGACATGTCTCCAATTATATTACATGTTTTATTTGTGTTGTCCATTGCAAGTATTTCTTGTACTTGATTAGCACAGAGCTGTGCCCTTATACATAACCACCGATCAACAGGGTTGGAGTACACAGCAGCCTATTCAGCTAACAGCTGTATAAAGCTTCAGTTTCTCCAAAAGTAGGTGTCTTAAATTCAAGCTAGCATTAGCTGCTGTTGGCAGCTCAGTTAATTATCCAGAGAAATTGTTTTCATTTCTTCATTGTTTCATACAAGTTCTGCAATTTTCAGAGACTAGATATGCCTGACAACATTTCATTCAACCATAGATTCCCGGAGTGTCCATAGAGAACTGATCACTAGCAATTTGGAAGAAGTTCAGCAAAATGTTATCCAGTACTTAAACCTGCATTAATATTGTTGTTGTTTTGGACACTGTTTGGCAGTACTTCATTTTTACACATCCAGTAGAAACCTAACAACATGCACTGAGTAATGGAGTATTGCAGATGAACAAGTATAAACCAATATTAACTCTATTTTTGTTTTGGTATCCACTGACAAAGATAAGTACTTGGTATTCACCAGCTGGTTGCTCACTCTGTCTGCTACTGGGCAGGTCGACCACTGAGGGTTTATCAGTTTCACCAAAAGCATGTTGCAGTAAACAGGGTTAATGGCTGTTGAGGCTGAGCCAAGACACTAAAAGTGAAACAATGAAAAGCCACAACACTATAAAGTTGAGGGAAACTGCAGTGTGAGGTGATAATTCACCGTGAGTGATCCCTATCATGCTACATGTAGTAATCTTTTGTCCAGTGAATGAGAAAATAAGTTGAAGTAACTAGATTTCTACCACGTTTGTGACTGAAAGCAGGTCAAAGTCAACAGGTGTTAGACATGCTGAGACACTGTTGGTGCACTGCACTGTGGGATGGCGTTTGCGAACTCATGGCGAACCAGGTGTTGTAGAAACTCGCTGAAACAAATATAGCATTTTAATCAAAAGTTGAGTGATGCTGACATGTTTGAAAAAAACATGCAGATGTTAAGTCAAGTTTAAAAATACTACAGGCTTGTGAACATTGTGCCAAAAAGCAACTTATATACAGCTAAGTGTGTTTCTGGGATGAATTATTTGACATAAGGTGCAGAAGTGCAAACTAACTGCTGGTATCATCTCCAGACACTACGGCTTATTTGTCACTTGTCTCACCTCTCCCAGATGTTCAAGAGAGTCCTAATGATGTGCACTCTGTCTCTCCAGTTTTCTTCAATAAAAAGATAAAAATTTGTGCATTGCCTGAAGTTGACTCCTGAGTATGTTGAGTTGCACACACACACACACACACACACACACACACACACACACATAGATACATACACTTAGGGCATGGATGGACCATATTTGAAAGCTTTCTGACAGGCGGCAGGTGATGGTGCCAAGGCCAGCTGCTCCTGCCCCACCTCTGCTCAGCTGTCCGAGCCCAAAGCAGCCTTTGAACAGCCTATTACCCCGACACAGCACCGGGGGAAAGCAATCAGCTCCAGAGGTACACCACTCTCATGCCAGATGGTGTGGGAGATGAATCGAGCCATTATATTAGTGCTGGATAATTCCTCAGATGAAGCTAATTAAAAAGAAAAATAAGTGCTATCCTCCCTCTTCTTACCTCCTTTGCAATCTGAATGGAAACTCCACTGACACCATTTCACCCCATGTAAAAAGAGAAAAATGGGCTTTTTGAGATTTCTCTGATAAACTTCCTTCAGTCATCAAATGACATATTTCTTGATAAACTGAAATAGCCAGCATTAAAGAAAAACACCTGCTCTTAATAAACATGATTGGCAACACAATCTGATGCATCTTTTTTCAGAAAGTAAAAAATGCTTCTGACAAAGTAGATATGCTTTACAGACTGGAACTTGTGTGTTTTAATTTAATAGAGTTATATTAATCTAATGAGATCAGCTTATGATTGTTTTTATCCCCATGTGTTTATAGTACTCAGGGATTAAACATCACCTACTTGAGGAGTTAGAACATACTTGTGGAGATATTTAACACATTATAAATCATCTTTTTTTGTAAATAGGGACATTTCCTCCCATAATAAAGACTTTGTAACTTTTTTCATTTAAACTGGAATTCAAAAGCTACACAAAATGCAGCCAAACAAACAAAATTATTTGCATTTTTAATAAAGTCTTTACTTTTTAACAAACGTGATTTAAGTTTACACAGAAAGCTGTGGAATCAACTTTGTCCCTGTTATTGTTTGTAGTCTCACTATGAAATATACAGCTGAGAAAGTATGTCAAAGAGCTCTGTAAATATGGTACCTGCATTGGCTTAAGCCCAAGCAGACAGAGACAGGCAACACCAGAATGTGAATCTCAGTTAGCTTTAAAGGATTTAGGTAAACTCTGAAACAGTGCTTATTGCTCTCTTATCCACTTTTGTGTTAATGAAAAGCATGTCCTGAATCTGTCAAGGGAGATTAGGTGAATATCATTACTATTGTCCTTTTGCCAATGTAGATTCACTGTATCCAGGGATTATAGTCCAACCCATCCCAGCGTGTATTACCTCTCTCCGCCAAGGAAACTTCAGAAAGGTTGAGCTGATGATAAGGCCTAGAAATCATGTGTCACAGGAAATTCAGACTGCATCAAATTTTGAGAGGTGGATCCTATTTTTGACTACACTAATGCAGTCCAGTCAGAAACCATCGTACTGAACCATGGAAGACATGACTCTATAACCATATCTGTGCATTGAATTCAGTGATAGTCATGTTCAAAGTAGTTTCTCATTATTGACAACATGACATTGCACATGCTTATCAGGTGACCTCAACAGATTAACGATTCAAAGACAGTACATACAAATGCTTAATAGAAAAATTAATGCCTATTGTGTTGCCAGGTCAATCCAATCAGGTATGTAATTAAAAGAAATGCCTTATATAATAATCTTTTTATAGACTCAACACTTTTCATGCTTAATTGTCATTTAATTGTAATTTTTGTGCATTATTTTCCCAAGCTCTGAAGTTCATTTGGCCTCATTCAGTAACTGATAATAATTTTCTGAAGCTTATCATAAAGTTTCAGACTGATTTCCTCCCCTGTTGTCAGGCATCAGTTCTGTAATACTCAGTGTGTGCTGAGCCTGCTTTTGTTCATCTGGCATAAAACAGTTTTCGATAACAGCTCCTCTGAATGTTCTTGCCTTGTTCTTAACGGCCCAACACCACAAAACAGAGTCACTGTGTTCATGTTTCCTTTAAATGCCACCAAAATCCATATCAAGACAGAATTATTCATATTCAGAACTGTGCTGTCCCGGTGCTTAACTCTCAACTTGGGTACAACATCAGAAATATTAAAGCACTGATTTCAAGCTCCTGCCCTACAGCTTTGGAAATCAGGGGCAAAAAGCTATTGGCCTTAATTTCAAGAAAATGGCCAGGTTTACCTGTCAGTGCCTGGAGATAACCTTGAGGATTTTTCCATGAAGAGCTGAAACCTCTATGTCTTTTTTAAAATTGACTAATTAAATGAATAACATCTTGCAATCTGATATTTGCATAAAATGTCGTGTCATGGCATTTATTAAATTTGTAAAGTCTCATAGAGTTGAGAGCAGCATAAGCTAGTTGAGGATGTTGGCTCAAAATTAAAAAAAGCTGAGGACATCCATAACTGCAGCCAGTTATGTAGTATGTAAGTTGATGTTAGTTATACATATAGTAATTCTAGCGTCTGTCTGTGAACTTACTGAACTTGTTACGACCCCTAAACCTTATTTTAAGGCACATGTGCAGTGATTAGACACAGATAGGATTTATAGGAAGAGTTAACCAGAGTTATGAAAATCCTTCCATATTCTAATACTCTGCAAACTACTCTGTATTACTAGTCACAGTTCACTCCCGATTTAACTAAAATGCTACAATATGAACCTGAGTCAAGGCCTCTGCTCTGCCATTTCTCTATTACTGACAGAATAGGTGTTTTTACATTTCTATCAGTCTGAACACAGCACAGAGTGGAGGGGATTTATACAATGAATAAAATTTGTATTAATATCCACAGAATGCAATTTTTTTAAAGCTAGTTATGAAATCAGGACAGTAATTCACAATTTAAAAGATGGCAAATACATTTTACATGTTTTCAACAATTTCAGTGTTTTTTAAAATAATAATATTGATATTATTGGACATACCAAGCATCTGTGACTTGTCGAGATAGATTTGATACTTCAAACGTGGATTTTTAAAAGAAGATTGAGAGCAAAAAAGAGACTGTCAGTATCACAGGTCTCATGCTCTTCCAGAAGCTAAGATGATCTTAAAATTCATAGAGTATTGATCCTTGCGCTTGAGCAAAGTAAAATGCCACTTATATAGGCAATATTTATGTATACAGTACCTCAAATGTAATTTTTAAGATATAAGATCGGGAGACAACATATTGTAGGTCCTGGAGGAAGTTTGCTCAGGTCATAGCTACAGCATTACTCATATGATGTCAGTATTTTAACTGTGCTGCACAGATTTTCTAGTTAACAAGAAAGAACAAAAAAAAAACAAAAAACAGGTTAAGTTGAAATATTAGCCTTGTGTGTATATGCAACATTTTGTATTTCTGTTTGCACAATAGCAAGTAGAAGAAAGCTTAAGTAATACTGAACTAATAATAAAGTAGCTTTGAATAACAGCCAAAAAATGTAGCTTTTCTAAATAGGCACAGATTAACTGTCTTCAGAAATGCAAGTTGTGTTATTCAGACTCATCCTCCTTGGGTGTTAAAAATATTCATTCAGGCTGGTCATTCACTTCTCTCGGTACAACTATAATTTCAGGCTGCTGTTCATCCCTATTTAGCAGTAACAACTAATCATGCAAATGGCACTAAGAGTGCCACTTTTGTCTCTTTCAAAGGTAATACTCTTTGTTCTCAAAGCATAGGTTTTACACAAGCATGCAAACATCCACATGAAATCAACACAAGCATACACTTGAAAATACCCACTGTAGACAAATATAATGACATTTCCATACAGTTATTATTAATAGCAGTTCCATCATGTAGGATCTGTCTGACTACATGAGTGATATACAATCTGTGGCAAAAGTAATCCATAACCTAACCATAATCATGTCTGAGGTATAATTTTTATTTCTGAATTCAATTCAGTGCAGTTGCAGTGGATTGAATTGGAATACTGTTTATTTATTTTTTTAATTGATTTTCTTATCAGCTGAATGCAGCATCATTTTAAATGCATTTCTTGCATCATGACATGTAAGATACAAAGTTATAGTTTAGTATTTATATTTAAGGAGGTATATGTTTGTTGTCCATTATTGCAATTTCATGAGTGTGTACTTTCATGCCTGAGATCTCAACATTTTAGTTTTGGTCAGACATAAGAAGCCATAAAACTGTAAATTAAAACCACATAAAAATAGTATATGCAAAACAGATATGAACATAGTGTAAATGCAACCTTGAAATGCTAATATTTTGCAAGTCTCAAGAGTTTCCCTGACAGATACTCAGAAGAGTAGTTTGATGTTTATGTAAATCATATCTTGCTGACAGATGTAATGCTGTCTTTGGAAGTGCAAACAAAGAAAACGGGAAAGGGGAAAGTAAGCACTGAGAGCATGTCTATTGTTTCGACAGCTTGTGTCCCCAGCATCTGGCATCAAGCAAAAACAGCATGTCAGGATTAATGAAATGTTGCTTTTATTGATCTACAGCATACTGTATATAAATATATGCTTCTTTAGAAACTACAGGCACTTATACAGTACCCAACAGTGAACACAAGCTCACTTTGTAAAGTTTGTGAAGATTTAGGGCTGCAAACTCAAAAGACGAGGTTTGAGCCACACTGTACCACAATTTAAAAACAAATGTTCAGCACATGGTTTAGGAACTAGATAATCTTAATGTCTTTCTTGCTATATTCCAGGGCTTTAAATTCCAATCAATGAAGTGAAATTAAAGACCATGTGAATGACTTTCAGCGCAAGTCGACTGAGCTGACTTGTTAGTGGGAGCAGGGCCACAGTGACAAGAGCGTGGCAGAGACTGCTCCCTCACTCTCCTCTCCCCATTTAATTTTCCAATCCACTTCCTCCACATAGTTAGGAGAAGTGAGTTTTGTTCTGGTTTGATACACCATCTAATGAGAGCTACTAAGAGCCTGTTGAAATCATTCCCTAATAACACATTCTGAAGGCTGTGAATGAGGAATATTTTTTTCTTTTATCTCTCCATTCGGGGTTTAATGTATTCTTTCACTCACCTCTGTTCCATTTCCCTTTCTTCGCTGTGTTTCTCCACTTTCATTAACTGCATTTCTGGAGAAAAAAAGATGTCAAGCAATCATTACTTTTGATTTTATCATATTTTAACAAGCGTACAAACAAACGTAACAAACATATTTTGGTTTTACAGTATGCAGTCACTGGCTTCTGACATATAATACTCCTGAAAATTCCTAGAAAGTCACCCAGAGCTGTCAGCATCTCTTCTTATCTCAATAAGACCATAGGCTTTACCAAGTATCCCTGATTTGGTCCAAAATTGGCCACACATCTACCATGAAAATGTTAAAACCTTGTTTATCAGGCATATATTGCACAGAAATGTGATGCTACCTACAAATAATTAATTATTCAACACGATGCATAAACAGATGCCCCATTGAACTGAATGGTGCATGGCAACATAGCTTGTCCACCCTTAATCCATTCTGCTTGCTTGACACACTCCAGCTGTAACAAGAACAAGTGACCTGACCTGTGCTGCTTTGTGCCATCTGCTTAAAACTCCTCTGTGGTTTAATGTTATCTGTTTCAAAGAGAAAGCGCCTTCCCCTTCACTTCCTTGGGCGATGGGTATTAGCTACTGCCGAAACAATGGTTGGTATTTGTGCTGGCACCTTGACGTTTGATTGGATCTGTGCAAATACATATGCAAATTTTGCAGATATCAGTTCTTGCTCAGGGTGGAATGAGAAACAGTGGTTGCATTCTGACAAGCATTTTGCATGGACTTTCCCAGTCTTTCTCCTTAGAGAGCAGTATGTGGTGATCTATAAATTCCCAGTAAATCTCAGAGCCTGGGTGCCTTCCCTGACATTTCCATGCTCCCACATAGCATATTTTTAAGCAGGTAAAATCCATAATCTGTGTCAATGGTATCACACAGTGAATTTGCAGGGGGCCCTGTATGCACTAAACTGGCCAAGAATGCAGTGCAGAGGCTCAGAGGAGGTAAAAATGTTTGTTCTTACCTCTGTTGTCATACGCATGCCTCAAGGCCTACACCAGCCTTACTCATAACCCAGAAGAGACAATCCAATATTCTGCCTATAATTCTGTAAAGCTGCTCATTCAACAAGCCTTAATGTAACCTTATTTATAGAAATGATGCAATTGTTGAAGTGCAGAATCTAAACAGTGCATAGAATAATGCTATAAAATAATAACATCAGCGTCAAAATGCAATATAAATTTATAGTCAGTTATGCATTTTTTATATGGGGTCATACAAGAATTTACAATATTCTGGTCTACTGCATATCTTCATCATCTGCAACACTGAAGGACAGTATCTTTAATCGTGATATAAAATATCAATGTAGAGATATATCTTATGTAACTATGCAATGTAAAGCATGCAATAATGTATGTATACCATTGTATCAGATATGATTGGTAATTGTTAATAATGTAATCAATGTAGTGGACAATGTAATACAGTATACATTTTTAATCTTTTGCATATTTGTCACAGATAAATGATTCTGATCATCAAACAAATCAATAAATACAAATCGCATATTTTTTATTAAGGGAAACAAGTTCAATCTTGATATGTGAAAAAGTAATGACCATCCCTTGCTAAATCATGAATGAACTGTGATTAACCAAATTTTTTGGAAAGCTGAGTTCAATGTAACTTGCCACCCCCAGGCCTGATTACTGCCAGACCTGTTGCATCAAGAAATCACTAGAAGCGTAGAATCAATAGAAGCTGTCTGACAAAGTGGAGCACACTTAAAGATCTCAAAAAGCAACACATCATGCTGCGATTGAGAAATTCAAGAACAGATGAGACACAAAGTAACTGAAATGTATCAGTCTGTAAAGAGTTCCAAAGCCATTTTGAAGGGTTTGGGACTCCTGCGAACCACAGTGGTGGCACCTGGCACATTCCCAAGAGTGGCCTGCCTATCATAATTATTTCAAGAACACAACTATGCCTCATATAGAAGGTCATAAAAAACCCAGAACAACATCTAAAGAATTCTAGGTCTCATTAGCCTCAAGGTAAAAAACACAAAAAGAAAGCTAATGATTATCCTTAAGATCTCTGGGCAAATATTCTGTGGACTGATGAGACAAAAGTTGAACTTTTTGAAAGGTTCTAGCGTAAAACTCAGCACAGCACAACACAACACAACACAACACAACAACAAAACATTTTATGAAAAGAACATCATATCAACAGTCAAACATGGTGGTGGTAGTGTGATGGCCTGGGCTGCTTTGCAGCATCAGGACCTGGATGACTTGTCATGACTGATCCATGAATGAACCAAGAATTTCCGGCCATCAGTTTGTGACCATAAGCTCAAGCACCCTTGTGTTCTGCAGCAGCACAATGATCTGAAAGACACCAGCTAGTCCACCTCTGAATGGCTCAAAAAAATAAAATAAAAACAAACAACAGGCCATCTTTTGGAATGGCCTAAAAAAAGCCTGGACTTAAATCCAATTGCGATACTATGGCATGACATTAAACAGGCCCTTCACACTAAAAAACCCTCCAATGTGACTGAATTCAAACGATTCTGCAAGAACCCTGCCAGGCAGGTTTGGAAAGCTGTTTCCCCTAAATAAATAAAATCAGCATCAGCAATCAAAAACTGCATTTTGTATTTACTCAGGTTATCTTTGTGTGATATAAAATTTGTTTGATGTTCTGAATCATTTACGTGTGACAAATATGCAAGAAAAAATCAGGAAGGTGGCAAATACTTTTTCAAAGCAGTGATAAAGTATTTCACTGTTTTCACCTACTAATATAACGTCACGTGCAGTGTCTGTTCTGTGTGTCTGCATTACTGTACATCAGCCACCACTTATACAATATGTGCACCAAAATGATGTAATACTAGTATCTTTTATGAATAATTGAATCAAATATATCAAGACCTCAATAATACTTTCCCACAAGTGTTCGATTGTTCTGTGATCATGACTCAACGTCTACACTTTCTAATCATTTGTCGTACTTGGATTTCAGTGCATTCCTACTTTGACATTCATTCTAATAGAGAAGAACAGATAATTGTCTATGATACCCACTAAAATGTGGTTATACTGCTGTGTCTGCACATCTATGCATTATGACAGCGGTAATCATTAGTCTTTCAGTGATCTTTGCAAATAATTTGTCTTGACATGATAATGTCTGTCTTTTCTATTCAAGGTGTTTTTGTGAACCTCTGCTCAGCAGGATGGCTCGGTGGTGTGCCTTTGTAGAAGAAACAGGCAGATGCATTCAGTGTGTGAGTCTGTCAACACCACACAGCAGAAAACAGAACAGGCCTTCCAGGTTTTGTTCGTTGTCACCAAATTACACTTGACAAGTGGAGGGAAAATTACTTGATTGATGAACAAAGTACTTCTACACATGTAATTAATATACTACTAATGGGTATCCATTTGTCTTCCATACACAGAAAAACTCAAAGGAAGGTGGAGCAGCGTACCATGATGAAGGCTCCAAACTGACCGCCATGCGATGTGAAAGATTGTGTTTCCTTTGTGAGATTTTGTTACCTAATGGCTTGCCGGGAAGCCGTAGGGACAATGTAATGGACCATGTAATGGATAAAGAATTGCATTGATAGGCATGTGTTGACTTAGCAATATTGATCTGGAAAATTTATATTGATAAATGCAGCAACATTTTGTAGCGAAGCACTAATGTACTTTTTGTGATTTATAAAACAAATAAATCAAACTGTTTGTCTCAACCTAAAATAACCTGTGACATTTGAATACATTTTAATTTGTATTATGATGTCATTATTAGTAGATAATATTAGATCATGTGTTTTATGTGTCCTGCTCCAAACATCAGAAACATGTTCTGGTGCATAGAAAGTGATTCTTTGCATTTCCATTAACTGCAGAAACAAGAGGAAAGTAGTGAAATTGGACACAAGAAATAAGTTGCTGTAATCAGCAGCAATGTGCACTAAGTTTGACAAGGAAAACTAAAGAACACCACATCCAGAAACTGAAACCTTATAAATTGGAAATCAAAGTAAAAAGATGCAACAGAACTAAATACACTATTGGACTGAGAGAATATCTCCAGGGAGCTTAGTTCAGCAACACCACAGCAATGCGCAGTTAGCACCAAAGACAAGAACAAAGTGAAAAAACAGAAACACTTTTTGGCAAAGTGTTTAATTTAAACCTTTAGAGGGGTGGGATTACTCCATCAATTCAAAGTAAATAGGTGAGACATACAGTTAGACAGAATCAGACAACAGAGGAACTAATCAAACAATGTGAGGATTGTATGATAGTATAGAGAGAGAAAGACAGAAGAGAGGACAGAGACTGTGATGGATGACACAACATCCAGCATAGTATCATATCTCTGTGGATTAAATGCTCTGGGAAGCTGGCCCTGGAGTGTGCTTGTGCATATCATTAAGCTCCATGAAGAGGAGGAAGAGGGCATGCTGGAGCTGCTGCCCGACCAAGTGCAGGGATAGGCCACGTCTCACAGCTGGTGCTCGCAACACTCCAAAGGCACCATTTATATGTAGGATTGTGCTTTATAACTTGTATATTTTTTCACAGAGTATTTAAGATGATAAACATAAAAAAAAAAAAAATCAAAGTAGGTCTGCAGGACCCCGTGGTTGTTTGTGCGTGTCTGAGATTGTGCATGCGTGTGTGAGATAGAGCGTGTGTGGGTTGTTAGTGAGATTGTGATTTTGCACATGTATGCGCATCCTTCTATACTGTTCAGCTCGTCCACGGTGTATTTGTGTGTCATTCTTCCGGAAGGCAGTTTTAAAAACACAATATGTCAGATATTGGATGGCTACTGTATAATTTGACGGGTCTGTGCACAGAGGCCGGCTGTGGTATGAGTCATTGATTACACATCAGCTTAGTATGCTGCAGTGCAGACCCCTACATTGGTGGAAAGGCAACCTGAAGACCCCAATCAATAGCTGCAGGCCTGTGAAGCTTTCCGTCAGGTCTAGAGTGAAGGACTCCCTACGTCTCCTCTGGACCCATGCCTAACCTTTTCTAAAGAAAGGTGATGAAGAAGCTCATCATTTCTAATGAGGAATTAATGATTGGGCCAGAAGAAATGACTGTCAGCACTGCACTGAGGAGTCCAAAAGGTCGTAGTGACTGGGAAGTGCCAAACAGTATTCATTAGGGACCTGGAGATTTTCTTGATTTGCTTCGACAGACAGCGGGGTTTAACGACTGGGCTGGGCAGCGCATTGATTAAATATTTTTGTATTCTTGCCATTAAATTTTTTATGTTAAATTGGGAGAGAATGAATATTGCTTTAAAAAAATTCAGTTGTCTCGTCTTGCCGAGGGGAGAACAAAGCAAAATCAAGAATCAAGAATTTCTATTTTTTCCCCTTTCAGTGAGACCTATATTTCAATGACAAACAGAACTTTTAACCCTGAAGACACACACTTGTTCCAAAATCAGAATCAATGCAGCTTTTCTGGAAACACGTGATACATTTCATGTTCAAGAGATGAATCACTCCAATTGACAGAAACATATTCACAGCTAATTAAAAACGTAATTGCGTGCACTTTAGCCATTTAGAGGAAGATGAATGTGAAATCATTAGGCATCCTCTAAAAACCAGATGTTCATTAAATTATGTCTATACAAATGCCATTGTTCAATAGATTGCCAGAATATATGCTTACAGTAAAATGCTGGGTAATCCATTCCTTAAAATGCTTTAATTGATTTAAGCCTGCAAAAATAACCCATCATTGCAGCACATTATTAAAAACCAAAACCAGCATGACAGTTAACTGTTATTTTCTCCATTTCTATGTGTTCATTTATAACTTCATTTATTATTAACATTCATTTTAGAATCTGAAGTCACTTGTGAATGAAAAGGAAAGGAAGTCAGATTAATCTTAAGAGAGTTGCATTTTAATAAATAATATCTATAATGTAGTAATACTTATGAGTGTAATCTGCTTTTGACGCATGGTAATCACAGCAGAGATAAGGCAGCGTTCCCCTTCGCCTGGCCTCAGACAAAACCATCTCTGGAGAATGCAACAATCATGCCTCAGTCTCTCTCTCTCAATTAGCCCCTGCTGTGCAATTCATTGGGTTTGCTGTAACAGTCCCTTAACAATACTTATCCAGGCTAGTCATTACTCAGGTTTACAAGATAGGGACCGCCATCTGCATATTTGGGAGACATAATGTACGGTCTGATAAAAATGATTCAAATCTGAAGGCTCCTGAAGATGAATAAGAGACATAAAATTATCCAAATTCCTGAAAACTAACAGAAAATAGTTTTGTTTCTTACATTCTGATTTATTTCTTTCAGTTCTTGTCAAGTTAAGCTCAAATGTTGGCCACAAAACACAAATCCTATGTTTGGACTGCCAAGTGGCACAGACTGGCTGGAAACAAAAATCCTCACAATGTCTCGCTCGTTTCTTTTGCTTTTTGATTTTCTGGTGGTTTTGGATACAGAAAAGGGAGCAGTAACTATTTGTTCAAACAGGATATGCATTTTTTTGTTCTGAGACTACATCAAAAGGCTCTGCTTCAGTGAAGAGTAACAGTTCTTTTACTGCGAGACAAAGGGGCTCTGACCTTTCTGATATTATTCCTCTGTCCTGCTCCTGTGCATTTCCTTCTTTTATATACCCTGTGATCCCTCCTTTTTGTTATGACAATTATTATGAGTCTCTGTCAGACACACTAGGAAGCCAGCTCACTGAGGTTTATGTACCTAATAAAAAGCTATGCTGAGTAATTTCAATTTCTCTAAAGGCTTGACAACAGCTCCTGTCTCTGCTTTTTACATTAGACAACTCTTCCACTGGATATGAATTGGCCTAATGGAAACTGCACTTTTGTTTTTGCTTGCTTGAAGAAAGTGAAAAAGGTAGACTGAGGTGTTGAAAACATGGACTGAAATCTTGGTACAACATTCTGTTTATTAAATACAGATTTCCAAATCTTTAACTTTTTTATTATTATTTTGATTATTCTTAGATGACCCAAAAACTATGTGTAATGAACCAGAAAAATTACACTACACCTACAATTTGCTCTCTGTCTTACTGCTAGCGATTCTAAATGTATTACTATCAAAAGGGTCTGTCCAACACAAGGTCAGACATACTTAAAGCAACTGCAGCTATCTATCAGTTGCTTTTTGTGTGGGAACTAGATGGGGACTTTTTGTAGAGCATTCACTAGGTGGCAGTGTAGTAACATAAAACCTAATGCCTGGCTAAGCTAAGCTTGCACATACATCAAGATACAAAGAGGTGAGACAATAATATGAATTAACAAGATCTGGCTGCTTTACAGCTGTTTTCAGAATACACAACTTGATATTGGGTTTGAAAGCAGTAACTTAAACAAGATGGTACTGACTATGGTGATCACTTATTGGTGTTTCAGTAGATCACCGTGTTTGTCAGTGCAGTTGTAATGGATAGAGTCTGGGTTGCGGTGGGTGGTGGAGGGATGAGGTGGTCTTTTTACTTTAAGGATCTGTAAATTGTCCAACCTGTGTTCTTTCCTCTGATACCTACCCACCTGAAACTGCTGTTCCTACACTTCACTGAAGCAATTACAGAGAAGGACTTTGGCAGATCAATGAAATTCCCTTTAGATGAGAGAGCCGTACAGCCGTTTTGATCAATTCCACATCAATTCCACTGTTTTGCCCAAACCTTGGCTAAATAAAAGTGTGACTTCTGGTTGAGGAGTAGCACTCGCCAATAATGATAAGGACATCTCTGTCGATGGCTGCCTGTATCTGTTTTCTTGCTTGTGTCTGGCTACAGTATATTTTCTACACTGCTAAGCTTAGCACACACCTGCTGGTCTCTCTCTGTATGTCATCCCATCTCCTCTCTTTCAAATGTGGAAAAGTGACAGGTGCTTGAATGCAATCTAAGGTGGCAACTCACATCAAAGCTCTGAGTAAATTCTAAAGAGGAGCTGAAAGTCATCATTAAAGAGATGCTGCATGGTTAAATCTGACTAGATTAAATACTGAGTATAATTGAGATGGCAGGAGATTGAATGACAGAAGGGCTGTGATGTGTCATTTATTTCAAATTCAGTCAGAATGTTCATTGTCAAAAACACTGTGAGTATGTTTTTTTATGCAATGATACATCCCACTGGCCTTGATGTATAATGACACATTTCATTTCAAGAGAGAGAGAGAGAAAAAACTTAACTGTTTTTCTAGGTAGCTCCTAGTCACAGATGGACATAAGCATAATTTAAACACAAAATCTGCAAGATAACATCTGTAAACTACAAAAATGTTTACCAAGAAATATTCATAACAGCACCAGAATATCATCTGGGCGAGCAGAGGCCGAATCAATGTTTTTTCAGTAAAGAAGGAGGGGCCTGTCTTTTCTAATTTCATCTGACTTTGTGATGAGCCTGATAAAATGAAAGTCATTTTACTGTTTATCCAAATGTGCCCTTTGCAGCTTAACAAATACCAGCAACTACTGCAGGACATCTTACGTACTTTATGTATTTATTTATCTTCTTTTTCACTTTTTTTTTTAACCCTCTGATCATGTGGACCTCTTTCCTGTTAACACAGTTAACAGAACAATTGCGAATGGTGATTTTATACACCTGAAATATAAACTCTGCTCTGATCGCCACACAGACACATAAGCTTTGCTTCCTCTCCAGCATACACAGGGAGCACAGGCAATATTTGTAGAGTCAAGCATACTCATCCTGTACTTTGCACCAGTGCAAGTCAGGAGCTGTTAATACATTTCTGTTCTGCTACAGCTCTCCACAGCTTCATGATAATATATTTCCATCAGCTGAAAACAAGAAAAACCCATCTAAGGCCTTTAAAAATGTAGAGAGAAAGCCACTTTGCCCTGCTCAAACAATGCATCTAAAAATTAGTGTCAAATGCATGCATCTTCTGAAATAGCTTGGCCGCCAAAGCAGACTGAAAAATAAATATGTCACACATACTGGAGTCTCCATGAATAATGGATATTCTAATACATCAGTGTGTTGTATTGTATTGCATAGAGCCATTGAAATATACATCATCTAATTAGACAGTGTTCTCGGACGTGGCACAGCCTGTTTTTGATCAATATGTAATAAGATCAATTAGTGATGGTAGGGGTAGAGATTCAGAAGCAGAAAATAACTACACTAAAGGTGAGTGAAATACTATAAAATCACTACAGTATCACAAATAAACAGATCATGCAACAAACATTTAAAAATACCATTTTGGGAAAGGGGAATTTTGAATACTGCAGATTTAATGCATCATTATGGTGTGGCTCAGCAATAGCCACTGTATTGATCATATAAATTATGTCTGCCTTACATGTACTGTGCATGAAGCCTTCCATCTGCAAGAAAAAAACCACAGATGTGCTAGGATAGCAACAAAGTCAGTGATTTAAACTACTGGTTTTAATTACAGGTTCTTTGCATTCACACTAGTCATTCTTTATTCTATAGTATAAGAGCTCTGCAAATAGTACAGTTACACACGTACTACAAAACATAAATATTTTTAAGAAAATATAAATGACAATATAATTGTCATGAGAACAACACTGAATAAGCAGTTTATTTTTAGTATTGTTGTTATTGTAGTGGTAATAGTAGTAGTATCGGCAATGAGTATCATATACTGAAGTCAGTACTTTGCCTTGTTACCCAAACTGAAAGATTATTTCAGAGTTATATGCGCATCTATCAATCCATTCATAACTACAATCAGCCCGGCACAAGGATATCAAACATGGAGTGATAGTAAAGGAAGATTGTGATCTGACCTGTTCTGCCTCTGGTGGTGGCGGCAGGCAGCCTATCTGTAACACAGGGGCAGTGTGTATGTCCGTGTGTGTCCGCGAATGTGTGTTCAGGCAAGTCACTGAAGCAAAGACAGAGCATGCACTTGAATGATTGAGGTTACCCAGGTGACCTCATAAACCAAAACCCGTGGCAGTCTCCCAAGGTGAACGCTGAATTATGCCATCATTAAAGGACAGGCCCACTTGCCAAGGTTAGTATGTAAAGTATAATCATCTTCCTCCCCCTTCTTCCAGTCACTCATTAGTCCGTCTCATGGGCCAACAGAGATTATACCTTGAACTTGCTTGACTATTGCTATCTGCCCGCTGGGAATGGTTCCGCTATGGGCCATTTATATCCCCTCCCACTATCACCAGCTACCTAAACCTAGATTTTTGCAGGTGTAGTGTCTGTATGTGTCTGTGAGAGTCTGTGTGTGTGTGTGTGTGTCTTCTAGCCACTCGACGCTCAGATCATCGAGTTTGTCCCATAAAAAATGAGGGATGCTTTGACTTACTGCCACATTATGTCCCAATTTATAAAAGAACCACTGGGAAGAAGCCCACTGGCGTTGCAGCAATTTGTTAGAATTAGGACCATTTGTTTTTTTTTCCCTGGGCACTCTGTGCTGATTCAAATCCTTTGCTTCCAAAATGGTCTCAGTACCATTTTAAGAGCACCAATACAAGCAAACATCACATAAATATGTATCAAGCGTAATTTCAGTTGTCAATTCTAAAATACTATCTGCTGAAGGTAATGGCAATCAAAATATATATTGCAGTCAAGCATGTGTTTTAGGACACTTCATCACATTAGTATGCATACACAGTAGCCAAATTTAACCAAACCCCAGACAGCGACCGCATGTTTTGATTTTAGAGAAAATCATTTTCTGCCAAAATCAACCTGACCATTCATCACATCAGCTTCGTTTTACCTGACACTGGCCACTCAGTACCATTAAAAGTCACGGCAATAGCTAAATTAACTATTTGATTTTAATTATTAAGTGTTGTGTTGTCTGTTGGTGCCTTTCAAATATTCAAGGTATTACTGTGAGCTATAATCTTGTTAAATATTGTAGCAGTAATGTGAACAGATTGTTTATGTTTGCATGAAGTGATAGATAATGTTTATCCACTTTCCCATTTACTCTAGCCAATTGCCTGTTAATGCTGGTATCGGACGCTAAGAGAGGGTATTCATTTGAAAATTGGCAGCGACACTAAGCACACTTCAAGCTATGAGTGCTTCTGGTCGGATGTACAGCTGCTAAAAAATAACACATTCTGACTCATTTGATGTGTCTCCTTTGAGTTCGCTGTACATTGCTGTTCCATTTAGTGAGCATCATTCTTGCCACTTAGTGTGAATGGCTTTATAACCATAGAAAAACCTGTGCACCGGGTAACCGTTATAGGTTTATAGCATCCCAGTGTCTAACATCACATCGCAAACCCCTTGAGAGAATAAAGAACGGCTTTGTTCCTGTAAAGTTGGTAAAAAGAGAGTATGATCAAGATGACTGAGTCTTTTGTGGACAATAACAGAGAACCAAAGGGAAGAGAGGGTAAGTGTCTCCTTACACATACTGTAAGGAGACACAGCATCATTTTCATGAAGTAGACATTGCATTTAATTTGTTCTTTTTTCAAATGGATAAGAGCCAACTGACTTTCATGCTTCCGACAGCTCTGGTGTACCTGTGTTTCAATGTAGAAGCAGAACTGCATGTAGCACGAAAGATGTAATGCTAGAATCATATCAAATTTAGATAACATTTGTCAGCAACCTATTAGAAACCTTTTTACTACATTTTGTAGCATATTTTCTTACTTTGTGTTCATTTTCTTGCTTATTGTGCTCACTTTCTTGCATAATTTGTTCATGTTAATATGGCATTGCAAATGTTCCGATTTGCATTTTATATCAAGTGTAGTTTGTTGAGTCTGAGTTTATTTGCTTTTTCTGTTGAGAAGATAACTAAACCTTCTAAATCTCATTTGTAAAAACTAAAGTAGCATTTTTTAAATTCCTAATTTAATCATGATTTATAGTATGAATATGTATTTATAAAGCAAAAACACATCTTAACAATTAGATGTACATTTAAATCATTTATAATTGCTATCATTGTTTTACATTTATGATCACATAATAATCACATGAACCACTGACACCTCCTAAATAACTGGTTGGGATGAAATTGAATACTTAATTAACAAATGATAAATGAATCATTGATAAAGTATGCAAATGCTAATATCAATCACTTTATGGATATGCTTTTTACAAGTATTTATATCAGCATTTATTTGCTAATGTATTTTAATGTAAAAGCATTGTTTTGTACATAATGAAATTATTATTTTTCCATGTTCAACTAATGCTTTATAGTGTGCAGTTATTGTAAAGTGTTACACACATTTATGGTTCAGTGCTTACAAGGTTCAAGACTACATGTGACTGTCTGCTGCAGCAACTTACACACTCCCTCGTATGTGGTCCCTAAGTTTCTGTACCAGCCTCCTATGACATGTGTATTCCTAAATTCACTTTGAGTTCCATCTGAACACTCCCTACTAAATATAGTTTGAGTTTCACATTTGTACAGATTTTAGCCTCGTAGAAGCCCAAACATACTTATGGGGCTAAGACTGTTACATACCCTGCTGCTAGAAGCATTGCTTGCCGGTAGGCAAGACAGGCAAATTCTTGGGGTCCCAGGCCAATCAGGGGCCCCCAAGGGCTGACAAACTTTAAACTACAGCAGTGCCAATGTGCAAATTTTGCAATGACAGTAGGAGACCCAGGCACACTAAATGAGCCCCACATCATACTCCTATTGCAAGTAGTGCATGATTTATTTTAAACAAACAGGTCTAAGGACAATGAAAGCCACTCAAAGAAAATGAGGAGAAGGAAAAAGAGCAAGAGTAGAAAAAGTGGAGCAGCTAATAAATATATTAAATTGCTAAATGGAAATGGTGCTAGTCTAGTCTAGCCTTAACTGAAAGACATTTCAATAATGTAATTTTTTCTTGTTACACTTTGAGATTTAGTTAACATAGCTAAGTTAACAGTGCGGCCTAATGTGCCCAGCTCTGCTGCTGTGACATGTAGAGTTCAATATGCACAGCTGGGAGTCTAAGTCTGGACACCGGCAGCCTTGACTTGTTAGCTTAAGTTGCAGAAAAATCACCTCATTTGGGCAAAACTTTTTCTGGAGTTAACTGATGAAAGCTTTGTCTGACCGAACTAACCATGAAGCTGTGAAAGTTATGAAAGTTAGATACAAGGAAGTTTGGATAAATGTACTCTTATGACTAAGGTTTATTGGTGTAAGTGACTGTGTTACGGGCAGTGGTGTGTATTTTATTGCATTTTCCATATCTGTAGTGTAGGCCTAGTGGTTTTATGATACTGAAAACAGTATATTTTCATTACCCTGTAAATGTGAAGCTACAGTGCAGGTTCCACTGCAGCCTATGTCCAATAATAACATTTAAAAGTTGAATCTGAGGAATTCGAATTCTTTACCATTAAAGTAATTTGAACTTATGTTATTAACATGTTACTGTTGTAACCATCATATACTATATCGCTTTATTATCCTTCCTCAGGATCATTACTGAAGTTTCTGGCTTCTTGTGTGTGCTTCTTTTTTGATCAGATCAGTTCAGTCAACATTCACCTTCAGTGTTCACAACCCACCCACAGTGGAATAACAGACTCTCCATCTTTTTATTCTGTTTTGACCGGGAATATACAACACAAACACATGCAAATCAAGCACCTTTATATGCGAGAGTTCAAAAAACTCACTTAACTTGGCAACATATACTATGCCCTCTAAAGATGCTTTGTATATGGTGTTAGAGTGGATTTTGTGCTGACCATACAGGCCCCACTACACTGGCCTTCACTTTGAGAGCATTAGCAGTGTAACACAGATTTTCCACCTGGATGGTATGGATTTGGCTTTGCGACACTGTTTTGCTCCATCCTCTGCACACCTTCAAAAACCACTGGGAAGTGTTATCATTCTGAATTCTCTTTGTGTTTCATATAGTTAAACACTTTCTTTTTTGTCTGTTTTGTGTTTCCTTGTGTTGTTTCCTTATTTGTTGTGCTTCTACCTACAAAGTCTGCAGTTAAGTTCTGAGACATGCTGCTGTGCGCAAGGTGACCTATGGCCATAGGGTAGAGTGGCGACTATCAGCTTTGTCTGGTGCAGAAATGGCCATGTGACTCAACAAGTTTCTTATTTACATTCACTAATGCTAAGCACAGCCTGAAGAAAAACTCATCCACATGATACATCCAGCATGATGATGAATGGACAAGGGAATCAAACACAAATCTCTTCCCACAGGCTGCACTGGACAAGGCCTGATGCCTGAACACTTCTACAGAAATACAGTACCATCCCATTTTGATATGCTGCCTTCCTGAGACAATTATGCAACCTCTCTGTCACTGCCCCTGTCATCCTTATGGGTTGTAGGATTGAGTGTATTGTGCCAGTGTGTTAGACTGATGTTCTTAGGCAAGAGGAACATGTCCTCTGAAGCATTACTCTGACCCACTCCTTTATATATGCAACTCAGGTTTACTGAAAGGTACACAAATTACTCACTCTCTTTGTTGAGATCAAAGCAAATAGTTACACTACCTTAATTGCCAGTCGACTTTAGAAATGTGCCAAATGCGCTTGAAGGGCTCTTTTGAAAAAGCCTCAATGGTGAAAGGAAAATCCCTCTGAGAAAGACTGATCAGTTTAATCAGTGGACAATTCCTTAACACACACACTAGGAAATGCTTTAAGACAGACTGTCCTTTCTCCAGACCCCTCGTGTCAACAATCCTGTGTCGATCCATATAATTAGACTTAAACTGGAAGTCAAGAATCTGTTAAGTGATGTTCATCCCTCAGCCGAAGCTGCATAAGTTACACTTGTTCATAAAGCAGCAAATAGCATTGAAAATATAAATTAGAATGCAAACTATTTTAAGCATATAGAATATAGCATATATAATATATAGCATATAGACCAATCAGTCGCACTACATACATGATCTATCTATCTATGTATGTGTGTGTCTGTGTGTGTTATGTACATATAAAACAAATTCATCCAGCCATTTATTATCCTAACTTCTTTTCCTCTTAAGGGTCGTGGGGGGGCTGGAGCCAATCCCAGCTGTTACTGGACAAAATGCAGAGTGCACCCTGGACAGGGCTTAAACAAATTCATTCACATAAAAATAATAATTTTAAAAAGTTAAATTTTTTAAATGTTTTGACAATTTTTCATGTATTTGGATTTCATTTAAAGGTGAGGGAGCACTGCTCACACATCCGGGGTTCAAAAATACACTTCCAGTCATAGTTGAATGTAGGTGGAGATTATTCTTGAGAAGGGGCCCTGCTTACTGGGCTAAGCTCAGTAGCCTGATCTTCACTGCTCAGCAGCTTAAGCATAAGAGCAAAAGGAATGGGCTGATTGTGAAAGGTCACTGCACTGTAGACCAGAGTGAAAGCTCAGAAGGGCAGTTTTAACCCACTCGTGTTTGGACACAAGAATCAGAGGAACATGTCTTATATTCCAAGGGTTTCTGTGGCTGCAGCCTTGATAGTGTTCAGATGTTCAGAAATTAAGTTGTCTCATGATCAGCAGGATGAGCAGTCAGTGAACAATACTACCATAGCTCCGCTTGTGCTATGTTGTGTTGTTGCTGTTTTAACACTGATTAGGCAACTATTACACTTTAGTACTTTACTTTTATGACTAAATGTAAAACAATATATGAGTATATTCATAAGAGTTGGACTAGTCCATCATTCTTTGAGAGGTGTGGCTGAAAGACATTGCTCAGTCCTTATTTGCAGAATTCCAGACTTTCCGATATATTGAATACATAAGTCAGCTCACTGCACTTTCAGGTGGGGGGGTTAAGATAAGGAGCCTTACACATTGTCTATCTCTGTCACAACCTGACCTGTCCAAAGATCAATGTTTTTAAGACAATAATGCTTCATCAATGCCCTCTAATGAACTGTTTTCATTGTCATACCTTTGGTGGTATAGTATTTGTTTGTGATTACTGGAGCACAATACATTGCAGATAAAACAAATGGATTACAATTAGATATGCATTTATAAAGCTTGTTCCAATTTGTGTATCATCTTCACATTTGTCAGTTCAACAGATGACTCTCTCTCCTACTGCTGAGACCTAGAGTTCAAGTATTGACCACAAAAAGTATTTGAATTCAAGATTTTTAAGTTGACTGTTGGCTGACTGGTGGCATTATTTTATTAATGATTTAGTACTGAACTTTGCATTGTGCTGACACCAGAGATGGGGTAGCTAAGCTGTGAATTAAACCCCAAATCCCTTCGATTCCCCCTGGCTGGCAGTCTGCTCATCACCATTACTTATTCACCAGAAATAAAAAAAAGGTACTTCCAGTGTGGTAGCAGCCCTCTACATACACTATATCCTCCGAGTCTTACCTACCTGTTATAATCCTGCATAATGGAAAAGTGGAATGTCACCTTGTGTGAGAGGCAGCTGATATCTCTCAGCAAGCAGAAAAAAGTCATTTAGCACAAGTGCAGATCACATTTAATTAGACGAGAGGATTTAAATTGCCATGCATCAAACACTGCAGATGACCAAAACGGAAAGAAGTTGGGCCACGGGCCAGATTCCATGAGCTCTTCTATAACCCATCAAAATCCCTTGAGCTACGGGGGTCAATAAGTCAGAACACAGCCGCCTTAATTAATGATGACCATAGCTTGGAGGTGCCTAGAATTTCAATGCCCACCACCTGCATTCAAATGAAAAATGAAGAAAATTTACAACTTAACAGCTTTACTTACTAAATATCTCTTATTGTTTTATTCAGTATTTGCAATGACTGTCCAGAAATGTGCCATCTAAGACCATTCTGAATGAACAAGATCCTCAGTGGATTATACAGCCATAAATCATCACATGCACACGATGTTTCCGTATGCAGTCTCAGATAAAATGAATTTGATGTTTCTAGTTCACTAATGACTAGTCTAGGTATGGTAGGGTAATTTTTTGATACATGTTAACCTGTCAGAGTGGGTGAATATTTTCACCATTTAGCTGCCACCTATTGTTGAGGAGTGATTTCACTTTCATTATGCTTTGCAGAGACATCAATAATAGCCACACAGCTGTCAGAGTCCATTAAGACACATCTACATAAGGATGGGAGCAAATATTCATAGGCATATCAGTTTTCTGGAAACCACTCGGTGAGATGGATTGGAATGACACAGAGATGAACTCCCTTTTGAATCCATTGTGAGCCAGGAACTGCCACATTGGCTCAAGGTAAAATATCACCCACACATGTACACACATATTAAACAGCACACCACACACACAGATATATTCATATATTTCTCAGTCATACAACAGCTTTGCCTCTACTGGGATGTAACTGTCTGAGAGCTTATCTTGGAAATGTGCTGTTGCAGAGAAGCTGTAGAGGCTGGACACACGGAATCACTGATTCTCTGGAGATTTGTTTTGATGTTTTACATATCAATTTTGTCAATATTGAAATTAAATTATAAAGGGAAGCTTATGATGGGAAAGACCTGCATATTAGGATTTGCAGCCACCAGTCTTCTTGTGCTAATGCTCATTATTGAAGATTCTGTTTATATTCCTTTAAAGCATGTTATACTACTTAGTAATCAAATCGTTTGACGATTTTTTGTTGAGTGTAGACTTAAATGTGTTTATCCAAAATAGCACTACTTTATGTTTACCATACTTACAACTAGAATGTTGATGTGAATTATATTTACCAGCGTACTGTGAAGTCTAGACTAGCTTGGCAGCTGTTGTAACATGTCCAAAATGCTCAAGTAAATAAACTATTGTCTGTGTCCAAAATCCTTCCCTATTCACTATACTGTATACTGCACTATATAGGGTGATCACCATTTTGTAGTGGTGTCTAAATGTTGAGTGCGTAGGGAGCCCAGGAGGTGCCATGAAAAAAATAAAATAAAAAACTAAATTGTGCACATGGATTACTGAATTGAGAGCATGGCTCCCGTCCTGTATTTCTGCATGTCTTTCTGATGTTTCTGCTTGGATGAGAAAAAGACATCTCCAACTTAATCTCTCCAAGACTCCTGAACTCGCCAAGAACTCCTGGTCTTTCCAGCCAATCTTTCCCTACAACACAACATCAGCGTCAGATTAGGGTCTTCATGGATAATCCCCACATTGATGATAAACTAAGCTTTTCTGATCACATCTCCACCATCTCTCGAGCATGCAGATACACCCTCTACATTATCAGAAAGATCAGACCCTACCTTTCGTAATATGCTACCCATCTCCTTCTGCAAACACTAGTCATCCCCTGCCTTGAATACTGCAACACCCTACTTATTAATCTTCTACAGATGATCCGAAATGCAGCACCACATCTCATTTTTGATCAGCCAAAACAGTCAAATGTCACTCCATTGCTCATCTCACTACACTGGCTTCCAGTGACATCAGGTTCAAAGCTCTGACACTTGACTACAGAATAATCAACTCAACTGTGTCTTCCCACCTTGACATGCTCATCCATATCTACAATCCCTATTGCTCACTATGCTCAGCCAATGATTGCTGCTTGCTGGTTCTGGCACCAAATCACAAAAGATCCCAGGCAAAGCTCTTCAGCACAATTGTCCCACAATAGTAAAATGAGCTACCAAAGTCTGCACGCTCAGCTACCTCACTCACAATTAAAAAAACCTTGAAAAAAACTTAAAACAGAACTCTTTGGAAACTTTCTTTACTCCCAAAATTAAAAAGAAAAAAATCCTCTGCACTATGTCACTATGTGTGAAACTTGCCTTCTTATAGCACTTCACCTTCAGTGTAAGCTCCTAGACTTCCTTGCTTCGTACCTCACTTATGAGTCGCTGTGAACAAAAGCATCTATCTAATGACTAAATGTAATGCACTTAATCCACGCTTTTGATTTATTGTCTTTTGTTTTTGGCATCAGAAAGCCACTTTAAGTCTGCTCAGTCTGTGCCTGTCCAGCAGCTTGAATACATCCATGAAACCACTATAAAGTAGTTTATAGGTGAACTATATCTGCATATTTGCGCATACAGTCCCAAAACATGCATAACAATTTCAGTAAATTTAAGTTCAGTGCTTGTTGACTTGCAGAAGACAGACAGAAACATTTGTTCAAATGCACACACTTCACCTGTAAACTCTATCAGACATTCAGACTGAGTTTATACACAGTGACATGGACAGTGCAGAATGTCCAAATAAGCCCTATGCACACACATTCATGAAGTTTGTTGGCTCACATTAGATCAAGTAACTCAAAGTAAAAACTAATTATTTCTGCTGGTGTGATACTTTTATATAGTATGAGCTGAATGTCCATAAAAAACACATGATGTCTGAATCATATTGGCAAAAATGTAATTGCTGGAGACATGGAGCTAAGTTACAAAGTGTCATTTGCTATTACATCCTGACCATTTCCACCTCTGGCAGCTCAAGTTAAGCCACAAAACCACTAAAGTATAGACGAACCGCCTCTTCAGCTTACAGAGCAACGTCTGAAGATCAGAATTTTGAACACTTTATATCTTGGAATTGATCTGTAAACAATATAGAGAGTATTAAAGTCACGGTTTGTGCTTTTGTTGGTGGAGGTGCGCACAGACGGAGGTGTCATCCAAATTACTAAACAAACACCTTTATGTATGTAAAGATTAACCTCTTCAACTTTGCGTATTCCATGTTTACATGTCACAGATTAAATAATTCAATAATAATATTAAATCCCTTCTGCTATCAGATGCAGTTGAATGAAATGTAAGGGTATGGCAACAATGGGCATTTTACACTACAGCTGAGGCATATTCATTATTTTTATGGTTAAGCTTATGAATATCATTTTAAGATGGCAGGACGGTCAGCATGTAATGGTAAATGACAATTTGTAACTTGCTCCACCTCTCCAGGGATGTCTACATACTGCACTGTGCATGCTCCCTGTGTATAAGCCCTGGAAGTCTGATAGAGTTTACAGGTGAAGTGTCTGCATCTGCACAAAGCTTTCTGTCTGTCTTCTGTGCGTCAGTGAGCAAGCTGGACATTATTACCATGTGGTTTGGGACTGTATGCAGTACACATCTGTCTGAGTGGACATGGTTCTAACTTATGATGGACAGTCAGAGTCAGAGTTTGGATAAAATATTGATCGACTGATATGTGATTAAATACATTTAACATTTACAATTCAGGGTGTAGTGCCCAAATAAAAAACAAAATGTGACATGCTCTCTAAACTAATGTTTATGAATATATCTTAAGTAATATGTATAAAATTAATCCATGCTCATTTTCTTCCCTCCATGGCACATTCCAGGCTCTGTGAGGATTCCCAAACCCTACATAGTGCACTGGAAGTATCCCAGTATGCACACTAAAAGAAATAAATATGGCATGTACACTACTTTCTGCTAACAATCTCACAAAGCAGTGCTCCCTGTTTTCAAGAAAATTACTGTTGCATGGTTGAAACAGTGATAATGCTGATTAGTGAGTAGCAACAGCAGTTATTCACTTGGAAACAGAGTTTACAAACATACAAACAAAACTGAATGTTCTACTCAAACCTAAAAAATAAATAAATAAAAAATAATAATTTACATAATATTATAACTTAAACTAAAAAGCATCTGCATCTCAGGCACAAAGCAATGCTTTTTCATTAGAGACATAATGCTCAGTATAGTTATGAGGAACTTGCCTCATTGTTCTTTATTCACATTTGTAATATACTGAACAAAACGAGCAAACTGAGTTAGTATGCCTTGACATTATTGCTTTGACAGCTTCGTAGCCTTCAGCAGTCTGCATAACAAGAACAGTGTGTGCTTGATGGTCTCATGATTGCTGCATATTGTTTTGCATACACAAGGCCCCAGTTTTAACTCTCAGCAAGGTTTACATGCATTGTAGTTACATTAATATTAAAAGGCCTAATGCCTTTATTGTCTGAGCTCAGCAGAAAAAGTGTAACACTGGATCAAATCCCACAACAGTATTGTTACAGTGACTGAATATCCCAGCTCACATCCAGGTGTCCCTAGAAGCACTGGTATTGACCATCACAACAGTGCTGGAGTGAGAACAAGCTCCCCTGTGGGGCCCAGATGAGTAAAGAGCTGTCAAGCATGACTCCCCTAAGTGTTAATAGACCTCCTACCTGCAACTATCTCCAGCTCTGCATCTAGTCTCCAGCTGGGTTCTTCGAGACTCTGGCTGTAGAACCTTGTTTTTACATTCACCTTCATCTCAAGAAATGGATTAGCCTAAGTTACTTCAATTCTTCAATTAGATTGATGGCACTTTATTATTATAAACTACTGGAAAATTACCTTGCAAATTTAAAAGAGCATGATACCCAGTCTGTGCAGATTTATGTGCATATTGTATATTGGTAACCATCAATGAACCAAACCATCAATGCTGGTTAAAACCATCCACAGTCCACTTATGTGGTTCTGAACTGATTATTACTCTGTTATATAGGCAGAAACTCTGTTTAGTTGAAAAAAACATTTTTATTAAGGTAAAGATAATTTTGGCCTTCAGCACAATAAAGACCTTCTGTTGGAGTACTGCAGATTTATGTTATTTAATAGTTTGAAGTTGCAATAGCTGAATACAACGTGGCTGCCATTGGTCACTGACCCATGGTTACACAAGATATAATTTTTTCTTTAAACCAATAAAGCTGCTTTGTTCAAAATGAATTATGTGTCTGGAGGTACAACCAAGCAAGATCAGTTAGTTCTCCGACTGTTTATTAAATTGTATAAAAACATATTCAATTTCATTTCAATGGATACCCAGAATAACAAGCAAGAATTTTTACATAAGGAGGGTTAGGGTTAGGCATCTATAGATTTAGCTGGAACTAAATCTATCTTCATCTGCATAAAATGGAAAATGGAAAGACATAAACCTATGAATAAATAAAGATGACTGAATCAGGCCTTGCTTTTGATATTATAGTTTTCAGCAAAACCTTTTCAGCAATAAACTTAATAATTAAATATAATTTCATTTTGCTGTTACCTCTGTGTTTATAAATGTTATTGGTAGTGGCAAAGTCTGTCATTTATATGCTGAATCGAAACTGTGCCTATGTATGAGGGGATGCATGCAATGCATGCTTTACTGTTCTCTCTTGTCAAATTGTGTAAATTACTGTCACTCAAGCTCAGCTGCTCAAAGACGGGATGCTCAAACAGTGATGTAAATTGACCTGCAAGTTTCTATTGACTTTTTTAGACATAGCTTTATATTTCTCTGCAATGAGACGAAGGGCCAATACGATTTCTCCATCTTACACCTTCCCCTATGTCTTCCCCTTCCCCTGCACCTTGCCCCTTGTACCTTGGCAAAGAGTAAGGCTGAAATATTCCCCTAAGAAATGAGACACCACTAACTCTCCCGTTATATGTTATCATACAGTGTCGCTAGCTGATGAGTCTTTATAGCTTCCAAGATCCTGTTGGCAACTGTGGTAATCTCTACTGCGTGGATTAAAGGCATTTATTGGTGTTTGTCTGCTGCAAAGGGGTAGCAATAAGCACAAAACTAAAAAGTCTGTTTACAACATTACTCTTCAGTGGTTGTTACTACAAGAAAACTAATAACGAGTTATGGAATAATATCTGACAAGTATTAAAAAAGTTCTTCTGCTCATTAGTTAATTTTCTCTTTTTGGAAACGGTATGCTGTCAAGTCACATAGAGACATAATATGAGTGTAAATGTATGGGCACAATATTGAATGTAACATAAAACAGTGGTTGTCGTAATTTTAAAATCCTTGTTAATTATAAAAATACTTATGTTTGTGTCCATGTATGTGATGGATGCTGAGAAATCCAAAGGGGACTCGGGATACCCCTATTCCTTATATAAAGGTGCAAAAGGGAGGGGTAGGGCAAAGGGGTAGAAATAGGATTGGCTCCAAGTCACCAATCCATAATAAATACTATGCATATCTTTTGGAGAAGTGTGTAAATCAGCAAAGAAACCAAAGAGGCCCAATGTGTGCTTGCTGTTCTTGCTCTGTGGTTCTGAGAAAGCTGCAATGATGACGTATCTTTCAGTGATAACTATGGCCTACATTGATTTTTTGGATGGAGTAAATAACATTTGCTGTTTAAAGGCTCAGTATCTTCTTAACACAAGCAGGTTAATAATTACACATGTAAAACTAATAAAAATATACAACATTTACATGAAAAGAAACAATAGGATACATTTATGGAATAAATAAATAGAGGTTGTTGTTGATGACCTTGCCACAAAGGTTATGGTACACTAATTATGCTATTTAATAGCTTTTGTTGGTTATGGGACTGTGTTAGGGAAGCTGTTAAATAAGTTTTAAAACAGTTAAGGTTGTGGGTGAGAGCTTTGTCCAAGTTGTATATGAAACTACTGTGACTGAGTTATTTTGTTAAATAATACATACAGTATGGCAAATATATGTGTTTGTAGTAATAAAGTCAGTAATGAGAGTCTAGTTTATTATCTACAGACCTGTAAAAATCTACAGCTTTCCTATCCTCAAGCATCCTTAATTATTTAATTCTGGCCCTTGACTTTAGTTAAATTCTCTTCCTGCCATCTTATTTTCCCTTTCTCTTACCTAAATCCAGATACTGATTTAAGCAAGGGGTTGTAGCTCTAATTGGGAGAACAGTGATTGTAGGGGTCCAAACCTGAGGAAATTCCACTGCATATAATTCAACTCATATGACATCTGTATTCATAAGATCTCAAAGAAATTCCCACTAGTGAGTAAATGAGAACTTTGCATTGACAACAATAAGACTTGACTTGTGGGAATTTCACTGGTGAGGACTTTCTTGCTACCTGTCAGTGTAAGTCCAACACTGACCATTCAACTAATGAGGAAAGTCTTTCACCTGATATTTTTAAATGTAAAATTTTATTTGGCTCCACTGCACTATAGAACAAGACATGCGTGAACTTGTAGGCTGAAGTGGTTTAAGTATTTTATATTATGTGTCAGACAATGAGATGAAAACTATCTGTGGGTTGTTGATTCCAGAGGTGGGAGTAAGTCATACATGAGCAATACCCAAGTCAGTCTCAAGTCAGAATGTCCAAGTCTCAAGCAAGTCACAAGCCACTGTGGTAAAAATCAAGCCAAGTCGAGTCTCTGCTCCACCCTGTCTCCTAGAAATTATATTTTATAAACTACTGCAATTATGCTTCTGTAGCGAACATAATAATTATGTTATTAATATTTAGTGTCAGATCACAGGTCATAGGTAACATGGATGTATTAACAAGGAAATGGAGGAAATTGTGTCTACAAGGTGCAATAATGTTTGACATCCTGAAAAGTAGAATGAGTAGAATTATTTCAAGCAGAGTGGAAACACATAATAGCTGCTTATTAACCTTCGTACAATATTATTTTACAGTGTAACATCAGCATTTACTTTGAAATTCTGCAGATTAAATGACAATTAATTATAAATCACATAATATATAATACAGACAGTGGGGAATAATTCAGTGTTTATAAATTAATATATGCATTTCTGATACCAGAGGAAAAAAAAAAACAGTAACATTCAGTGTGTGAAATATAGGTGGTCTCATACTCCATATTCAGCAACATCCATCCATTCATGCATCCATCCACTTTCTGAACCGCTTAGTCCCTGTAGGGGTCGCGGGTGTGCTAGAGCCTATCCCAGCTATCATAAGGGGATGGGTGGGGTACACCCTGGACAAAGACATGGGCAACCATTCACACTTTCACCTATGGGCAATTTAGAGTCTCCAGTTAACCTGACTGCATGTCTTTGTACTGTGCCCAGACAGAACCCATGCAAACGCGGGGAGAACATGCAAACTCATCTGTTGCTGTAAGACAATGCTGACAAACAGAGCTAACCACTACACTACCACGCCGCCCCCTATTCAACAACAGGGAAAATCTAATGTTGGGGAAGTATTTAATGGTAGCTGATAACATTAATTTTACCAAAGCTGCACTGTTAAAATTTACTTTAATTTGAAACATAGGTGTGCACAGTTTAGTCAGTGGTTCAGAGCTTATCTTGTATGATTTATTGTATGATTTATTTTGTTCATATATATGCATTTACTGTGTGTGGGTTTGGTATTTCATCAGCAATCTCAATGAGCAACTGGAGCACACTTGTAACAGCATCTTTTTTCCTCTCTCATCTAAAACTTGCCTTTAGCATCAATGATTTGAAAAAGTGTTGACATGTTACCATGTAGTGTAACTTACTATACATGTACCATGTTGATTTTATGAGGAGTGTTGCTGGTAGACAGTGTAAATAAGAGCACCATTTACTTTAACCACACATCTGAGTAACTGTGCTGCTTAGAGATGAGATCATTCATCATCATTCTTCAGACCTTGCAACATAATGCCTGAAAATGTTATTATTTTTGGACAAGGCCCCTCAAAGAGAGCCGCATTGTGTGGTGGTCTCTGCTAGTCTGCCACTTCATGATACAGCAGTGCGTGTGGTCAAATGATCTTGACTTGGTCAAATGATTTAATTATTGTGTTGCAAGATTTAGCAATTTTTTAGGCCTTTTTAGCAAATTTATTTCAAAAACAGACTAGCAACTTACATGTCTGGAAACTAGGGCTCTCAATGATAACATATTAACACATGCAATTAAAATATTTAAAAAAATTTTTTAAATGCAAATTAATCAAGTACTTGTCATCCATAATGACAACTGCTCCCCGCCCATTTTATCGAGGATGATCTGGGAGCAGACCTGCGTATACTTGGGGAGCCAAATATCCCATCATGCATTTTGTACCATTAAGCAACAATAGCAAATGAACACACAAAAGTTTCCACTACAGTTGTTGCTCTGTTGCTAGAAGTTTCTAGGAGAGAAATTAATATTTGATTTTTCAAATATGTGGTGAATAGATCAAAATAAGCGCCTACTGGTAAATTCACAAATGCTATAAGCAAGGATCCGCAAATAATTTGCTAATAGCCGGCTTGATGTCATTCCATGCCCTGTCGAAAATTAGCTACTGAATAAAATATAGCCCACATATGTACGTTCACATAATAAACACATGAAAATAACACATAAACACTACAGCAAAGCAGAGCTGAGCTCGTCATGAGGAAGTACGCTGTGCCTCAATTCTGGGTGTTCTGTGTCCTCCCATCCTTGATAGTCCGGAATAGAGTTTGTACTTGTTGAGTCTGTACTTGGACTTGGGAAATGGCTATAAACAGTCTCTGTATCCCATGATGCAACGCGCCCACTAAATAGTGGCTGCTACTAGCCAGGTCACTACAATATGACGGAAAAAGAAACAACGCCTGGTCTGCTGAACGGCAAGTTTCTTTGTAAAAAGCTTCCAAATGGAAGATGGTATTTAGCTACACCTGCCTCAACAGTGCCATGTGAGAGACTGTTCTCTTTGGCAGGCCACATTGTGCAGAAGAAGAGCTCATCTCTGTTATCTGAAAATGTTAATAAGCTAGTCTGTCTGAACAACTGGCTGAAAGAAGAGTAGACTGTATGAGTGGTTGGCATGAGGAATGTTTCACAGATGCACACTGTAGAGACTGTTGATTTTGTTTCTTTGCAGACATTGCGTTTCTAAAATAGGATTATAGTAGAAATGTTAATTGTTTAGATAATAAAACTGGAGGATCTGTTTCCTTGGTTTATCATGCATTTCATTATTTCAACACATTTACAGGTAAATCCCAGTATTTTGATGATTAATAATGTGATTATTCACAATCCATGACTGTGATTAACATTTTTTAATCGATTGACAGCACTACTTAAAACATACCAACTTTTTAATGAGGAACAATTCATTGTTTCACATGAGGTGAGTGTTTTCTCCTGTGGCTGTGATTGCTTCACTGTCAGTGTGAGTGATGGAAAGCAGCCAGAATGAAGTGTAAATGAGTTTTATCTGTGTTGTTTGTTCCTTGTAAAAGTCTTTGATTTTGTTAAACCTAAGTTAAAGTTAAATATTACTTGACTATTTAGGTTTAACTTTATTTTCTCAAACAATACATGGAGCTTAGTAGCATGAATTAATTCCAGTGTTTGAATCAGTCAGTGATATTTTATTTGAAAGGAAGTAAGTCTCATTTTACTGTTTATTATATTGTAATCACAGTATTGTTCATAATAACAATATGACTTTTTCACCTAATCGTGCAGCCCTGCTACAACATTGGTAAAAACAGTCAGTGGTGTGAACGGTTGTTGTATTTGGTTTTAATGTGATCTATAATTCCTCAAAAGAGTAAATAATGAGTAAACAAGTAAAATGAGAAACACCGGCCTTTGCTGTAAAGCATTAGATTATTACTATGTGCAAAATATTTCACTATTGCTGCATCTATCATTCCGTTAATCATATTTTATGTTGCTATAATACTTTTCAGAGATTTGTTATGTGGGATACTTATCACGCATATATTTTCAGCTGTTAAATCTTGATGACGCTAACACAACATACAGCTGAACATACAATATACCAACCCCAGATCTTTCTCCTTTCTTAGAAAATGTACATACACACATGACCAAATACTTCCAAAATGTACAACTTCTCTGATCACCACTTTTCTACAAAATGGTGAATCACTCAGTACTCATCAAGAAAGGTTCGGCTGAATGGAAGCATTTGTGATTGTGTTATGTGACCAAGCTATTACATTCACAGAAGCCGTGGTTTAACAGCTAGAAAAAATATATATATATTTATATATATAGTTCTGCAGTTGCTTACATTTGTGTGTCTCAACATCTGCTTATAAAACTTTGCTTTAAATGTCTCATGGTGAACGCCATTAGAACTCTGTCTCACAGAGATCGACAAGCACAAGCACAAATAACACAAGTGACAATAGGAAATGTAAAGGGCATAAAGTTTCCATGGAAACTAAGAGAAATGCTTTGATACCTCTAGGCATGAACATAGAGAAAGACTACATGGTCCTGCACTGTGTAAATAGGGCTGCTATTAGAATACTTGTCCATGATGAAACCTTCAAACTTGCTCAATTGAAACTTAAACATTATTTCTTTCATATATTCAGTTATGTCTTGGTTTGTGCTAGAGAATGGAATGACACTGAGGCATAATCACATTTCACCAAGAGTCATGTACTGCAAATGCAATACCTTGCTGAGGCCTTTGCCACTGGCTTTATCTGTAGTGTCTGCAATCCATTACTAGAACCACAGAGCCTTTGTAGTATTACAAATAATAATGAATAATTCAAATATTTCTGTATGAGGTGACTTTAACATTTACGTACCTTTGTGTACCCTAATCCACTTACCTACTGCAACATTGTATGCTAAAAAATACATTTTTATACAAGTGAACTGCAAACATAGGGAACGTAATTGAAATTTAATTACATTTTCTATTAACATAATAAAAAGATGTTAACAATTAATGTAAATAACAAGACAGCTTGGTGCTCAACATGTCAATAAAATGTCCCCAAATACTTTCCACCAAAGTTTTTAACCAATTAATCACTGATATGCTGTTTTTTTTTATCTGTTTTAGATATTTATTGATTTAAAATGTACATTACCTCTAATACTTGTTGTATGAGGTCATAACAATTTCTAAGTTGTTTTTTTTAGAAAGAAAAAAACATAGTATGTCATGCTGCTATGTAAGATTGTCTGCTCTGTTTTATAGTCAGCTTGTCAGTGTACATTATTACAAGCCTTATTGGTTCCTTGATTTTCATTTAATCTGCCTCTAAGATTCATTATTTCTCACCTTTTATGATCTCATATTGTTTTATTGAACATGCATTGTGCTGCTCTGGTAGTGCTAGCTTTTATAGCAGTGCAGTAAATTCCACTCTTTTAAGATCAACTCTTGACTTACTTCTAAAAGTTGGTGCTGAGCAGCACAGAGGGCACATGCTAAATTTGGAAGATGCTACGTGGTGAGGTGTGGTTTAGTGGAAGGTTCACAGAATGTAACAGCCAAGTCTGGGGGAGTGGGATTTATTTAACTCATATCTGCTGCACAGCAAACCAGTTGAGCTTCACACTATGATCCACTTGCTTTCACCATGGCAGCTCAATAATGACACTGATAAAAGTTTAGCACTTTTCGGTTGTCTTATTCAGCCTTGAGACATCTTGTGCCATGCACATATAAAATATAAAGGTGACGTTAATACTGATAATGCCAGTTTTATAAAGAACAGTCATTAATACGAAGGGTAGGATTCATCATTCAGCAATTGTGTTTGTACTGTCTGTACCTCATGCCTGCTACCTCATCAGAGTGCTGTAATTTTTAATTTTATTCTGTAAATTAGATTATAAGCTGAGAGAACTGACAGAAAATCATCAATTAGATCAAAACAAAAACACTGTTCATCTGTGGAAACCAGACTATGCTGATTACAGCAACCTGACATTATATGTATTCAGCAAAGACAAAAATTTTAGGAAGTCAATTCTGATTAAATGTCACTTGCTAAGTGTTTCCAACAACTGGTTTTATAGCTGTAACATTGCTCTATAAACCCTGGCTGTTTGGGGGTATTTTACTGTTTCCAGTTTCCAGTGAGTAAATCTGATAATTTGAACAAAGAACACACAAATTACACAAAGATAAATTACTGACATTTACTTTGTACCTATCTTTAATTTAATTTTTTACTTTTTTGTATTCTGATGTCCTCTTACATAGTGGTTGCATCTAAGTGTCCCTGAAGTGTCACCCTTGCACTGTGCATTCAACACATAAGATATAAGTCCTGATACACAAAAAAATCCAGATAGTGAGTATTATACATTTTGTTGTTGGGTGTTTTGAAGGTAAAAAAATAGCAAGATTGAGAAGAGGCACAAAAGAATGGAGGCAGTCTTATTTACACAGAGATTTTGTGTGTGCCATAGGTGTCTATCAAGGAGAGTTTGGAGAATGACCAGCATAAATGAAAGAGGAAATTTGATCCAGAGAAATTAAAGGTGGAAATGGAAGAGAAGCTAATTATCACTTTGATGAGCTACAGCAAAGAAATCTTGTACAGGGGTATGTACACATCCTCTCTTGTACTGACTGAATTAATCATATCAAGTAGAACTTGTGGCACATTGTTTGTCTATGGTCCAAAAGTGTTTGAGTGAAGAATGAATTATTGCATTTAACTGTTGATGCACCAAATGATTTGATGAAGTACTATAATTAATACAATTCAACACAAACACACCCCCGGCTCTAAATCAGCCCATGGCTCACCACCATTAGATCTTAATCATTCCAGCTTTATTAACATATGTGGAAAACACAACACAATTATTTTAAATATTTTTTTATTTCTCCTTTGCCTTTTCCTTCTCCAAATAACAGTGAGCATTTGTGTGCAAGCAGATTGCACCTGCTTTTCAAATGTATTAACTTCAGATGCAGTCCCGGCTTCACTTGGACAAAAACACTGCAGTTTGCATATTTATGAAAGCAAAGGTGCAAAAACCACACTGTGCATTATTTTGCTCATCTGAAAGATGCAGTCCTCAGTGTTCATCCCTTAGTAGGTCAGCTTGCACCATTTTTTGCAGCTGTTTAGATGTTTGCACATGTTTTACTACACACAATCCTTTAGTAAATCGGACCCTTAGTTATGAACTAGCAGGTTTCTTACTAAATGTGTAATTGTTATAGCATTACACTAAAAGATCATTACTTTTTGTGGCTCTATAGTAATGTAGTACATTAAACTGCATTGATACTAAGTAAGTAGTTCCTTCCTTTATGATTTTCTGACTATTACTTAGGGTTGTCTGCCTAAGTACAGTAAAGCATCATCAGGTGAAACTAACAAGTAGACTGTACTTGAGGAAGCACTAAAGGCCATGAGGTCACGAGGAACTATTCAGTTACCACCACAATTCACTTTACTTTAGGGGACACAAAACAATAAACTAATGATTAGGTACTGAGATATAAATAAGCTGTTAGTGGTGCCCATTGGCAGAGTTAAGTGTTAATAAGAAATTATCTATGAAGAGAGTGGTTGTTACTCCATTTAAACTAATGATTACCTACTGATTCATTAATACACTAGTGTAGCACTACAGTAATTTAGTTTTCTAGCCCATCATTACTTATTGTGCAGTTTTTTAATTCTTATTTGTTCAGGAATTCCTGATTAATGATTCATAAATTATCAGGTTCTTCCTACTTAATTCCTCACTCCTTCCCGGTAACTACTCACATTTTTGTGTACTGTACGGCAGATTTAGTTTACTTCTTCTTTACAATTTGAAAGAGACTTTTTCCATCTTTATGCTAATTTATAGACAATAAAATGAGCAATGAATGTTCTCACCTGGAATACAGCCACAGTGGCTAGAAACGTACAGAGAAACACCATTCTTCATTAGATTGCTGAATGAGTTTAATACATTGATTCCAAAAACAACCAAAAGAAAGGTTGTCTCTGAAGGGGCACGCATGTATAATGTCAGAAGAGGGGAGCACAAAAAAATTCTACTAACAAGCTCCCTGATTTCCACAAGACCTGACATGGCAACCACTAAAGCACAGCTAGTTGTGCTTTATGGGAATTATCGGCTCACTTGGAGCACATCTCCGACCAAATTGCTAGGCTGAAACTACACATTGCATAACAGTGTATTAACCACAAATTGTCAGTCAGCAGAATGTGAGGTGCATAAATATCTACTTTATTAGATCAGCTGTAAAAACCATTTCTTAATTTAAATAAGTGAGTAGTAAAATGCGGAAAGATACGTTGGTGTTATTTAGGGCAAAGTGATATTCACCAGATTTTGTGGCATAAAATTAGGATTCACATAGTAAACTCATAATACACGTATAGCCAGTATGTTCTGACTATAGTAGTTCTGTGCTAAAATATAATCCTCTGTCAACCTTATCTAATTTCAAATGTAGGCAACATATACTTGTTGCTACTCCAGAGCATACCATAGTTTTTTTCTCAGGATAAAATCATGTGTATCTTAACCACCTGTACCAAAGTCTGGAATATCTACATGGGTGATGTTTTGTTGAATCCTTGTGTTGATATTTACTCGCTGTCAGTGAGATGGATTCATTGCAGATATTTTTCATAGTCGGGACCCCTAGCCTCAGTCCTTCATGCAGGGGAATTCTTCACAGTGAGAAGAGTCATATGGACGTATAGATCAAAAAGTGCATTCTCTACTGATAACGAGGAAGATAAATAGGCTCAATCCAATAGTGCTTCTGGGAGGAGCTGTGGGCTTGAGGCATTCAAAAGCAGCTCCCCCTCTTCAATAAGCCAAGAGCAGATGGATGGACTGTTCTCCCATTCCAGGCTGATTGGTGCTGACAAACTATAGATCACCTGTGAGGGAGCAGCACCCTATTTCACCAGGACTTGTCTCACTCTATTCCTCAGCTACTGGAATCACTCTGCCCAAGACAAAATGACAAGTCACGCCTTTTGTGTGACTTTGTGATTTTTTTTCAGCCTCACAGCTGCTTTAGTTCAAATAAAAGACACTTTTTGTGGATGCAGTAAATGTACTGCAATTATAGCATGGGTATATTGTTTTATGAAGAAATAATTAGTGTTTTCTTTGTGCACTCTTGTAAAAGTCTGCAATGTCCTTACTTGGGAAGGTAAATTTAGATTAGTTCTTTGTTGGTGCGTCTGTGTTGATACTGTATGAGGTTGTGTTAATTGGAGAGAAGACTTGTTACATAAGGGAGAAATTCACCACTGATCTCAGCTGGGTTATATCTGACATCACTGTCTGTGAGTGATGAAAGCCCTAAGATAAAAAACCAAACACATGTAGAGATTGTAGCCAAAATGGGGCTAATATAAAGCATGTTTAAACTCAGAACATATGAAAAATGATGTAATGACCCATGTCCACATTGATTTCTGCTTTGAAAAACACAGCTCATTAGAGACAGGAAAGTGTATGTCCCTAGCCATAACAAAGAACAGTTATAGTGATCAGAGCTGTTTTATTTGTAAATGATGAAAATAGCCTGTGAACTACAGGCAATACCAAACCTATCAATTGGATGAATTGCGTGATTTTTGTCCCGCTAATATATCCTTCAAACTCATTTTTAATACATCTTTTACTGCCTAGGGCAAAACTCTGCTCCTTTGATCCTCTGCAAGTCTGTGCATAAAGGATCATAAGGAATTGTGCCATTAGGATTAGGGGAACAGCTTCTTTTATCAATTACATCAAAGTTTCAGCCAGTGCCCATTAAATACATGCTCACACAGACACACAAACATACAAACACACATGCACACTATTTAATTCTCTGGACATCCAAAAGATTGTTGGTAAAAACAAGGAGCGCATTTTTGTACTCCACTCAATGTCTGCATAGTAATCAGCTTGTAAATTTGGGTTGAATCACAAGTCAATCCTCAAAGCATCATGCTTGTTAGACCCATAGGCTTGAGACTAGGAGCTTGGAAGAAAGCCAGGGGCATTTAAAAACAGTCTTCTATCCAAAGAAAGGATGAAAGCTTACTTTTAACTCCTGCTATGCTGCAGTGTTGAAAGTGCACTGCTGACACTGATACTGTGTTCGGTGCAAATGCTGAAACCATCCGTAGATGACACTAATGATAATAAGCAGCAGGGAATATCTTGTTATTACCAAATAATGCTGAGACTCTCTTATTAGCAACTGAAAGTCTAGTTCTTGTTATTTTACTGTAAAAAGAATTTTACAGGAGAAGCTGGACTTTTACCTGATCTAGGCAGAATATGTGTTTTTTACAGTAATAACTGGAAATAAACCAGTTGAATTAACACTGCCTTGTGACTGACTTAAATAGCACAACGTACACAATGCCCTTGTGAGATGGTAAATTTTATGATGGCGCCCTCTGTGTTGGGCATTCATTGAACAGAATCCCTCATGACTTGTTATTGCAACTAAGAGGAGATGGATCACCCGCTCAAAACAGATGTCACTGCCACACACAGGGCCTACTGAAAACAATATGATCCTCCAGGAGCTACTAAAACACACACACACACACACACACAAAGAAAACAAAGACCAACACACACTGATCTTAACATATAACATGGATGTGCCCCGGACTTGCAGACTACAGACACACACACACACGAATGTTCCTTTTAAGTGTTTCACAGCACACAGACCCAAATGCCACACACAAAGGGAATTTGTTGGCACACAAAATGGACATTACTCAAGCTTTATTTGTTTGCGTTTTATTCTCAGTGCCGATATAACAGAGATGATATCAGACAGTGAAGAGCTGTTGATATCATCAGCTCAGCATACCCTGTGGTGTTTATTTTAGTATGAAGGGTAAGTCCTCCCCACGTTAAAAACAGGAAGTTCCTATAAAGCTACAAAATATATCCGTAACTCAGTAGATGTGTTCTATTTCACTGTGTTGGTGTTTTTTTAAATTAAGAATACAACATGGCACTAGAAATTTGAATTCAGACATGCTCTTAAAACTTGATAAACCAAGCAGCTTTCTCCTAATGAAGAGGCAGCTCATAGGGGACCATTTTTATTCCTTTTTAATATCCCATTTTACTTTAAAAGTTCAGATGCTTACATGTTTTGTAAAGTCACCACTGTCATGGGAATAGAAATGGAGCACATGCACACAAAGCTAAATGTCAACCTCCCTCCCTTGGGTAAATGACTCATATTGTGTTTGGAGACTGAGGTAGAAAAGGTGTGTAATAGACCTAAGTTGGACCTAAGTTTTGGTAGCAGCTGGCCTAATAAAACATTTTGTGTAAGCATTCTTTCCACATTTCCTAGCTTATGAAATTATATATTTGCATTTGCATCTCACCTGTCATGAATACTATTGAATTGAGAGTAAAAAGTGTGTTTACTTCTGTGCAAACAGCAATGCAACATAAGCCTTCGTGCAACTTTAATCTTACAATCACAGGTGAAAGACCATCTGCCCTCAACAGGATAGACCGTTATAAGCTCTGTGTGCAAACTTCCCTCGTTGTCTCTTTTGTGTGATCTGTAAAATAAGACAATTTGCACTATGTGGCACTGGTAAAGGGATTAGGAGACATGATTTATGCTCGAAAGACATTTATCGTTCAAAGCAAATGAGCTTCTTTTCTCAGAGGAACAATGGAGGACGTTCTGACTCCTCCCTTAATCTTTGTGAACAAAAAAGGCTCACCAAACTGGAACTGAGGGTCCATGTAATTCAGACCTTGATTAAGCCACTTCCCCAAATTTTACATTAGCTTGGCTTTCTATTCTCCTAGTTATGAACATTAATCACAGTTACATAAGCCAGTCAGTGACAAAACAATCTGATGGGTTGCTTTTAGTTGGTTTAAATCAAAGGTTTTCTTTGTCTTTGAAATAGTTTAGGGAAGCAGTGAGAAGTAAAGAGAAAATGGTTTTGTTCTTTTGTTCTTTCTTTTTCTCTTTGTCCAGAAAGCCATTTGTAGAGCATGTGCTGAAGGTGCCTTTCGTTTTTCTGAAATAGGCAGTTGCAAAAAAAAAAAAACCTTACTGTTTACTACTGTCCCTTTTGAAAATGATTTGTTGAAATTGGTCCCTGACACAGCTCTAGGATATTTTGTCGTTAACATCCTAGATCCGAAAATGTTTTTGACCTCCCCCTCCCATCCCTTCTCTAGCACAGCACACCTGCACCACAGATCTGAAAACACACACGGTAACTCCTGTTTAAATCTTGGTCTAGAATGCTGACAGCATTCAATATAGTTTTTCATCTATATCTGTACATTATGTTTTTTTACACGTGTTCAGAGACTTCATAATTACAATGAGTGCAAGGGGACATCAGAGTCAAAAAAGTCGACATGATTGGCATGACTTCAACCTCGGTGGTGGGGTTTGGCTGTGAGGTGTGGGTGGGAGGAGGGTCCTGGATGTTAACACATGGCATAGTACTCAGCCAGGGAGATTAATGGTTGTGACTGCATCAGCTCAGTGACTGGGGATCAGAGGATGTAATTGGGTTGAGACCAAATACGGGCATTCAAGACAGCTGTTCATAGCAGGAGCCAATCACACACGCTCATCCCTGCTACGCTTCCAGTTGTTCACCACCTCAGGTAAAAATACTTAAGGTTCTTGTGCATTGGACAAGCTGCTTTGAGATTTTGATTATTTGTCTTATGTCTGAGGAACTTTATTCCAAAATCAAACATCCATTAATGTAGAGTCTTGACAAATAAACTGAAAAGGAATCAATGAAAGAATTATTATCACTTTGAAAATTCAACTTAGTTTATAAAAAAAAACTCTGTATTATTTTAAATGTTTATAACATTGATTAAAACATTTTCATTATGTTTTTGTATGAGGGATTTAAATACAACTGCACATACTTTGTAATACCGTGACTTGATTTCCAATACACGAATGTGTATAAGATAAATTAGTGTAGGATATTATTTTTAAATTACTAAGCTATGTGTGTTGGTGGTTGAGTGATTTAGGTCACAAACTGTGCCATGTAAATTCTTTTTTCCTAGTTTTATTCTGGCCAGAAATATTTGTCATTTATCATATTGTCTTTTGCCCTCACTGTGTAATGTGGTTGGCCTGTAGCTCAGGAGGCAGAGTAGGTTGTCCACCAAATAAATGGTTGGCGGTTTGATCCCTAGCTTCTCTGGTCCATGTGTCAAAATGTCCTTGGCCAAGACTGCAAGTTGCCCCTGGTGTGTGTTCCTTACTTGTAAGTCACATTGGACAAAATATGTCTATATCCTTTTAACTTTATTTATCAATACCAAATAACTTGAACTCATATATAAAGCTAGAGCAGTTTTTACAAAAACGTATGTAGTATATTTCTCAGTTGAGAGGTACAGTAAATATTGAAATATGGTATTCTAGTCTCAACTCATGTCTGATTACAGTGATTTTGTGCAAATTCTACACAACATTATCTAAATGAAGTAATAATCTTTATCTCAAAACTAGCCAAGTTGAAATGAGATGGTCTTGCTCTTTTGACATTGTCACGCTCTCCTAATTCCAGCAAAGACCCTGCTCTGATCCCAGCTGTAGTAGGAAAAGAAATCATGTAAATTTATTGGTGACATTGAGATGATTCTTTGCTATTCAAATGAGGGCTGCCTTGTCAGATGCTAAACGGTATTGCGTATTGGCTGGTAGCGGTAACCTCCCTGCAAACAGCTGTGACCCCATGCAGGAAGTCAGACATCCCACTTCCTGTCGCAAGCTGTGCCGTTGGCTCTCTTGGCCAAAGATGGCTTTCTAATTGGTGTCCTCTCACCCCTTTGCACTGAGATGCTCCTGCCTGACAGGTCTTGGCAGCAGGAGGAGATGTCCTTGGGGGGAAAAAAAGACTGATCAGAGAAAATGCCAGAGTACCACATTTTAGAAAACGTCCCTCAAAGTCTTTTCAGAAAGTAAACTGAGGGGGACTTTTTTATTAAAAATAAAGAACAAGAATGAAAAGAATCCATGTAAGCCAGTCACGAGCTACCTGATAACGATGCAAGTATTGCTTTGAAAGCAAACAGAACTTCTGTATTGTAAGAACTGAGTGTATGCTAGTTGAAGCAATGTTATTCAGTCTAGCAAATTTTATCTTTGTATGCAACGTGCTGAATCGCTCGGTATGTAGGGTTGATAAAGCTGATAGAGCTCATCCAAGGTTTCAGTAAAGTGTAGTGTGGATTTAAAATAATTGTCTGTGATGAAAGTGAATTTTTTTTTTCTTTCTTTTGTCCTGACTTTGTTAAGATATGCTGCATTCAGTAATATCTATTGTAAGATATGTCCATCAAAACAAATTACTTGCTAAACAGTGGAAAAATGTTGTGAAACAAAAGTGAAGGTGTTTTATAATTTAAGTAAAAGCCAGAAACAGTATAGTAGATAGGCTCTCATATCTCAGTAAGAGTAAGAAAAACAACAGTTCAAAGCATACTAGTATAGCATGTGAAATAATAGTTAACTGCTGTCTTGTCTGTTAAGACACATTCACTTTTACACATACAGTGGAATACGATAACCTATGGCTTTTAATTGGCCTTTTTCAACAGCATTTAGTCATATATAAAACTGAAAGGATACAGTATTTAAATGGGTAGCATTCCCTTCGTAGATGTGTTTATACTTAAGAGTCACTTTCCTTCATAATTCAATTGCTGCACTTTTGACTTCAGGTTCAGGTCTGGATCACGCACCCTCCAGCAGTCCTTTGATGATTTCGTTATAGTGGGTGTCTGGTAGAGTAAGGAGAACCATCTGCAGCTAAATGTCAGCAAGATCAAGGGGCCGGTGGTGGATTTCCGACAGAACGAAAAGCTACTGACACCTGTCATCATTCAGGGTGAAGAGGTGGAGATGGTGCAGGCCTACAAGTACCTGTGTGTGTACACAAACCAAGCTGATCTGACAAAAGTGAGACACCATATAAAAGAGGGCAGTGCAGACTGTTTGGCTAGAAGAGTCTATGCAATATGCTCTTCATGTTTAACCCAGCTCCTGAAACCAGGCCACTGTGGACTTTGTTTATAAAGGCAAACGTTTGTGTCAAAGTTCCAAATAAATGGCTATACAGCACATCCATGCCTTTCTTAGTTCTGTTGTTACTGCCTTTACTCTTCTTCCTGTATGTTGCATAGTGTAGTACAATGTTTCATGAATTCCAAACTGGAGTTTAAGCTGCTCCAGAGCTGAAACTATCTGCGCTATTCTCAATCTTTTGTTTGTTTTTTCTACTTTCATTTGTTCTACTTGTATTTTTGTTAATATTTCTCTCAGAAGTATCCTGTTGCTATTTTCTTCTCTAAGGGTGTCCCCACGGTGATTATTAAATTTCCATCTGATCTTATCTTCCTATTCACAGAACACAATATTTCCAGACTCAAATGTGTGCATCCTACATAAAATCCAATTGTATGCGTGCAGATAGTGCAATAAGAGTTAATAGAATCCAGTGTATCGAACATACAGCATCCCTGATATCCATGGTTTGATATTGAGTGTACTTGCTGTGGTTTCAGAGTTTATCTGATGATGCACAGAGGAAAGGTGTACTATCTATATTGTTAAAGCCTAAGCCTCTGGGCATCAAACATCGAAATGTCAGGGCTGGGCTAAATTCGAAGGATAAATTATTCATATGGCCCTGGTAAAGGCTGTGCATGAGGTCAACAGCAGGCCTCACAAGCAAAGGAAAACTTGACAGGGAGCAGCACACAAGGAGTCTTCTAACCCCTGTTAGGAAGAGGAGGGGTCATCACTGAAGCAGCTGTTCAAGCAAGCAGAGGAAGTGACCTGCTCAGTAAACCATAAACAAGTGTGAAGAATATGCAAAAAGGCTTCTGCACTGTACACAGATTTGGATTTGGCATGATAGTGTGATCACCTTGGGGAGGTGATGAAATGAGATGAGAGAGGCACGCCAAGTCAAACACACTGATGTCACTGCAGATTTAAGAATGTGTTTGATCCTGCTGATGTACCTAACATCATGACAGGAATCTTTGCCACCACCTATCAGATGACAAGAAAACAATCTCGAGTCAAATGAAACAAGATGTTGTTGATTGGGTTATATTGTGAGTATGAAAGAGTAAAAGAATATGTCAAATTTACTTTTTTCTCAACTTAACGTAGATAGAGGAAGAGCTTAGAGGATTACAGGCAGATTGGGTCAAAAGACTTAGACAGGTAACAAACATTTGATCTTAAAATCCATATACTAGGAAATAATGCAAGCTATTGTAGGTGTGATACCTTATGAAAGATTATTTAAACAGTAAGGCTCATGATAAGGGAAATAACTCATTTCAGCTGTTATGATAATTTGCTTAGAATCATGTTAACCTTCAAAACTTTATACAGAATGGTTCCTGATAAAATTGTTTCCTTCAACGACATATGCACTCATTACTATGACTTCACATATTGGCTATGATCAATATTCTTTTCATTTAAAAAACAGTGTCCTTGTTAAAGTATTGCCTTAGTGGCCATGCTGTGCTTATTTTGGGGCTTATAATTTATTCTGGGGCTTCATTGATACAAGATAAGTTAAAAATACAAATATATTTTATAGTGCCTCTTCATGCAACAGCTCCTCTGGCTTTGGGTTGTTTCTCGCAGCTCA
>OMLM01014189.1:0-23670 GCA_900302695.1 Helostoma temminkii | reverse complement strand
GTGGGGAGGATGGTGTAGCAGCCCAAAACTGATGGCCATTTATGGACATTCCTGAAGCTTGATCTCAGGGTGTATTGTTTTTGAAAAAACAAACAAAACAAACAAACACAACTGAAATGTAAAATTTCGTTATTGGCTGATGTTTTTCTTTATACTTTAAATTTCCATTTTTTTGTGTATATGTTGTGTGCATATTCATGCTGTACATTATGTCCATGTTTATAAAATACAGGAAAACTATGTTGCTGTAAAGACAAGAGTTTTATTGAGTCAATTATTCCCGGAAGACAAAAGCAACCTCTTCCTGCTCTGCAAGACCTTTTTCTTCAAAAAACACGAATTGTTATATTTCTACTGTGCAACTCCGTAGCTGTGACAAGGAAACCGATGCTGACCTTCATTTAGACCAAAGAATGACAATACTGGAGAGGAATAAGAAAGTGAGAGGAGAAAAGAAAAAAAAGGAAAATCAATAGCTCATTTTCTGCTTTTTTGTATAGGGATTCTGATGTTTGCTGAGATAAAGGTCGACAAGCCTGAGAGATCTCTTGTACCGTTTTAGCTTGAACAACCCTGAAATTGCGATTGTGTCCATTGCAATTTTAAACTAAGAAATCTGACTTTGCCCTAAAGCCTTTAATGTGTCTTATGTAAATAAGGTTCACTTTTGTTTGTTTTTATGTGCATGTTCTTAATTTCACAAAATAAATGAATAAATAAATATGAATAAATACATATGAATAAATAAAAATACATTGTTATTTTTCCTTCATATATAATAAAACAGCGAATAACCCAAGATCTGCAATGTATATTGTGTACGACAAACTAATTCAAATTACAGCAATATGAAAGTCCTGTTTTAACAGCATCCAATAGTAGCATGTTAACACACACAAAGCAGACAACACACTTCGAAAACACTTTGAAGTGTTGGGATTTGTAGATTATTCAGATGCGGTTAATTTTGATATTATGAACTGATGAGGGAACACACACAAAGCACTGGACTGATATAAAACATTTACCTTCTTGAACAAAAGACAGATTAAAGTTCTGTATAAAAAATTGCATCAGATCTCTGATTCAACACCACAAACACAAAACATCAAATTATTGAAAATAAGTGATCAGAAGTTGCTGAAATTACATATATGCAAGTGTAAAACTTTTTTGTCAAATTTTTACCAATTTCACAAATGACAAAGAACTGTCCTCAGTAATAGAGATCACCCACCTAATGTCAAAATGGATTCCTACCTCCCATTTCAACAGAGCTGTCCGTTCCTTACCAGATGCTCCCTGTTGTGTGTTCTCACAATAATTTGTAGGTTCTGAAGATGGTGTGATTATGTCCACAGGAGACTTCCACATCTATCCTCACTTCCATTATTCCCTCCATTCAAAGAGGACAAGTGTCAAGTTCAAAGCCTCTGGTAATTATGATGTCTTTTCTCAGCAGGAGGCTTGTCGAGATGGGTCAGAAACGTCCAAATCAACCTGTGTCAGGGCTATTTTAGAAGGGGAAGAATGTGATTCACAGGGCAATTCAAAGACAGCAGCAATAAACAAAACCTACACCACGGATATACCAACACTGTCCCTAACATTACGTTCCTATACAAGTAAACTGCAATTGTGATTATGCTTTTTTAGCAAATGTAATCATTAGGTTTTGATAAAATGTTTAGGTCAGATTAGGTTGCGTTAAAACGTTGATTCCAGTTATTCATACTTCTACATGGCACAGATTAATAGCATAACTTAACTACATGTAATTACTAGAACTTCTCCCGCTCACATATGCCCCCGCCTCTCGCTGAAATAAAGTGAGCAATGAGTTTATGCAGATATCTCTGTTGCTAAAGAATGTGTGTAAGTTGTGTTCTGATGATGAAAAAAATAATAGTAGTAAAACTTAGAAAGCACAGCAACAGGTCTGTCTCTGTGACAGCGTCAGCGTTTGGAATAAAAAGTCGCACTTGGACCAGCACTGCCACCACTTTGGGCCGTATTGAAAACAAAAATGGAAAAATCTAAACATAGAGCTGAGAAGAGAAAAGCTGAAACAGAACAGGTCTGGTCCTATTTGTACTTTATTTAATAGAAAATCTGATTTGACTTATATCATTGGGAAGTGGTTTCTAAGCCATTTCTTAGTCTTTGGAATTATTTTGCAAGGAAGAGTTGTCTAAATTCTTCCACAGCGATTCTTCCACCTTTTTTCCTTAATAAATGAAATCATCCTTTAAAAAAATGTATTTTGTATTTACTCTGGCTATCTTTGTGTAATAGTAAAATTAGTTTGATCAGTTAGGTTGCTTAGTTAGATCTGAATCAGTTAAGAGTGACAAATATGGAAAAAAAACCAAGGTGGCAAATAGGCAGCACTGTAACATATGATTAAACAACTGATGCCATGTGCACATTTATGGTAAAACAAAGCTTTATGTTACATAATATTACTGAATTTTTTGGGTTGATATTTTGTTTTTGAGCTGGAGATGATACTATTTTCTATCTTGATCTCTTACCTGGGGTCATTTATTCACTCATTTTTAACCAGAGCCCTTAGCTGTTTAAGAATCTAAAACGTTCACAAAATCAGTTGGTAAAAGATACTGTATGCATTTGTTTTTCTCCAGAGACTTCAGAGTTAGCCAACCTTTCATTTTTGTCAGTCATTCTTGTAGCAACATGTCTTCTAACATGGGGGTCCACTGTGATTAATGGCCAGGCATTTTTCTGCACACTGGCACATTAATGATGAATGAGGATTAAATGATAATGATGGATCGGGTTGTAAGGACACATAACCTAACAAATGCTGACAGGCAAGCTTATGGTTCCCAGGTCTCACTCTCTGAGAGACAAAGCTTCTTCCAGTGGTGAATAGGTCTGCCTTTTTGACTCACTGGTGTCCACTTGTTAAGATGAGAATACTGGTTCTGGGTCCTAACTTTGATTCGCGCTGATAAGAGGTTGGCTTACAATTTAAGGACAGAGGCAATCCTACTTCCTGATCCTCGGTCAGCTCCCAGCCTCCATCTGCTGGGACATCTGAATCTGGGCAAGAAGGCTGAACTACAGCAAGGCTGAAATAATCTTTTAACTAAAGTAAAAGTGATCAGGGAGAGGCCTGCTGGAACAATTAGCTTAGCCTGCTTAGTTAACTGCTGGCAATTGCTAATACCAACCAACTTCAGCAGCTAGACTTGGCAGCTGAGGCATTACTAGTTGGCTGACTGTGTTATCTTTTTCACTGGAAGTAGTGTAATAATTAGCTTAAAATATTCCTATAATTTCATATTTTATATGCATGAACAACATCCTAAATTGTACATCCAGGATGTGTAGTGGCATTTTCCCACTGGTAAGACATGTAACGACACCTCAGTGTTAGTAGTGTGACATTTAATGTGATGTATGTTGGATATACATTGCCTTCAAAACATTATTTGTGGATGAACCATGATGTGATCAGCTACTTTTGCACATATAAGACATGATTTGGACGCAAGCAGAGTAGATGTGTTTCGAGTACAACATGGGTATATGGATTATGGACACAGATTCAGCTTCCTGCAGCAACATGTGAGTGATGAGAAGAAGAAGAAGAAACGCAACTCGAGGTGAGACTTAGACAGCTACAATGTGCAGCTCTGGTATAAGAAGGAATTAAGGGATAAAGTTTGAGTTGCAATAACACTGGCATGTGGTTAAAAATAATAATACATAACTGGTTGGGCTGTGTCACCAAATAATATCTTCTGCTGTCTTTCTCCAACCACTTGCACATTGTAGCAGCACTTTGCTTGTCTCCCTAATTGTCCAGCATAGTGTTATGTCCTTAAACACATCATTCAAATGAAGCCGGATGTCACCATAATCATTATCATACTAAACACAATGTATGACAATGCTATTTGAGTTCAAATCATGTTGTAAATGCTGTTTCCTCTCTGTGTCTGTGAGAAAGTCTCCCAGGAGAAAAAACCCAAGCAACTGGTCTCATAATAAAACTTTGCCAAAATTTCACACCTCTTTCCCACAACACCTGGTGCGTCCTGCTCTTTCACACAGGCGGTGGGGTAAAGTTGCCTTGCCTCTGGTCTCTGACCTTGAGGCATCTTAAAGAAGGGTCCACACAGAGCCACCACCCCGGCTTGGTACAGGCAGTGTATTGGCACGGTCAAGCCGAGTAGAACGGGCATTGTCAGAGGGGCTACTGATCCCTCACTGAAAAAGTATGTGATTATGTGAAACATGTGGATGGATAAAGGAGAGTTCATTATATGTCCATGGTAGAAAGTTACAAGTCTGAGTTGAGAGACATGGGTATATTACACTTAACAGGTGAACAACTATGCATAACTACAAACTGATATGTGACATATTACGACCTTGATGTCTTTTCATATCTGCTCATGTCACAATGGTTTTCTTCCAGCCTATCAGCCCATTGTTCTCACCTGTGCCTCTCTTTTTTATCTGGCAGTTTACTCTGCTTTCTTGCCAGAGTTTCACTGCTCTCATGCAGTCTCTCTCTCTCTCCTCTTCACTCCTGATGTGTAGTCCTGGCTTACTAATTACATGCCCTTGTCTGGTATGACTCTCTGGTTATTGGACTGTGGATGTTGCATTGTGGATTTTAGATTTGTACAAAATACTTTTGTGAGTATTCTGACCTGAGACACATTGGTGCTACTAAGTTGGATTGGATTGTGAATATTGTTCAATTGTGCTTATTTATTGAAGACAGGGTGCGTTTATTGGAAACTGTATTGTTACACTCTCTGTTGGGGGCACCTGTGTTTCTGGGAGAATGTCCTTGTTTGAACTTCGTACCTGTTCTCTTATGAGTCACCTTTCAGTAGTAGAGCACTATGGCTAGACGTGACTCACTGGGGGCCACCATCTTGTTTCACTGCCAATTATGCCATTTTTTTGAGCCCTAACCTCTGTTTGTCCCCTGCCAGCTCTTACCAGACCTCACCAGTCTTCACTGCTCAGCCGCCATTCACCCCCTCACTGTCCTTCAGCGGTCAGCCTCTGTTGCACACCCTTGGCTGTGGACCAGCTTCATTCAATCCCTGTCACACTTTACTCCACCTGCCCATTTTGGTTCCAGCTCTTCTCATTATGAGTAAGCAAGCCCTGTTGAACAATACTTACCTGTACCCCAACTTGCTTCATATTTCTATCTGGACTCTCTGCATCTTTTAGTTCTCACAGTGCCCAAAGTGGTCCACAGAAGCATCAGCCCTGTCAACAATCACACACCTCAAACCAACCAGTGACTACCTCCTGCATTATTTGTCTTTATCACTTTTTAGATTAAAGCTCATTTAATACCTATTGTGTCAGTCTTATTTCTGGGTCCAGTAATTACAGCATTATCCTTTTGAGATGGAGTGTGAACAGCAGAATATTCTACTCTGCTAGCTGCGGGTAGGTATTTCAGTATAGATAAGTGTTTGTTTCTTCAGTGTTGTGCTATGCAGAATTGAACACTTGATCTGTGAGCACTGTGCCCTGAATAATACTGAGCTTCATATCCCACATATATTCAACAAGGGTTTATCTCTTACTATACTGTCTGCATACTCCTCTTTATAATTTCTAGTAAGATTTAAAATAGGTAGCATATATTGTTCATTTTGTCTTGATAAGTCCTGATCATTTCTGAGTACTAGCATGTTATTTAAATATGATCAATAATAGTATTGGTACATGCTGGATGTCAAAATAAATTACAGCACTAATGTCTTTTTTTACTAAAGAAACATGCCACCCAATGCAACACTGTGGGATTTTTCATTTTTTTATAGTTTGTGGACAAAAAAATAACTATTGGAATAACAACTGATGCTCTGATGCACAGATTGTAAATTTTAAATCCATAAAATTTGCTGTTATTCTGTGTTATTCTAATATAGCCATAAGTGATTAAGATTGAATGATCATATGTCATGTTCTCCTGTAGTGATGTATCAGTCACATTTTCTGTCAATCAGCATTTTGCCAAATATCTGAATTACTGCTATGGTGTAAAGCTAAATACTAATAAAACACCACATATAAACAGTCTCTTTTTGTCATGACATCAACTTTGTACACACATATACATTGTGCAGAATTATGGTCAGCAATGCAACAGTTTGGATGTTCTTGAAGTACATATTGCTGTAAAACCACCTGTTGTATGTGCTTTTTGTGACATTGATGGCATAAGGAATGAAATCAGATAAGCATTTGTCCTTCTAACCATTCTGCTGGGATACACTTGCTGGAAAGTCTGTGCATGCTAAGTGGCATTTGAGAAGCTCAGTCATGTTCTTTTTAGTCAAAATGCTTTTCCCAATGCACCTGCACAATGACAGATAGCTCCCGAACTTCAGTGCCTCATATGTGCAGCCTGTAGAGTGTGTAGTGAATTTTTTTATTCTCTAATGAAGAAAAAAAATTGTTAAGCTATTATAAACAAGTTCTATCATATGTGGCCTGAACTGTAAAAGTATTTCTTAAGAGGATACATCTATTTAATTCACTGTTGGTGATGATGCCAGCCCATCAATGAGAGTAACAGTAGGGATGCTAGAGATCTTTTGTCTGAATAAGCAGCATCCTTTTGCCCCCTACAATTGACTTGCACACATCAGCTGTTGTCTGCTGTGATCAATTACCTAAGATGAAAGTGACAAGGCTACAGCACCTTTACAGTGTAGCATTTCCTGTGCAAGCCTCCGTCCAAAGAGTGATGGGATGCCTCTGTCAGCAAATCTATCTCTTGAAATTCAGGACTCTCAGCTGTGACACATGCTCAAACAGCAACAAAGATGTGACTACGGTCTGGAAGAGAGATGTCAGTTATTGAATGACCCCCTCATATACTGGTGCAAAAGAATGAGGTGTCAGAACAAAAGTGGTAATAGACTGGAATACATTAAATGATCTGGAGTGCCCACTGTACTGGAACCAATTCTGCTCATTTCTTTAGCGATCAGTTGCATGAGAATCTGCACTGGCAAAAGATACAGATGAATAAATGTAAACAAATGTTTTGTGTTCAAAATCATCTTTATTTTCATCTGGTGTCTGGGGTTCTGAATTAAAGCTAATAAACTTAAGATAGCGCTAGAATGAGATTTGATGTCAATCTACTTTGCTCTGCCCAGCTCGCCCTCTTCGTGCTCTGCTATGCTCCACCACACGCTCTGCCCAGCACTTCAGGTAGTCACCTTCAATATGAAATTGCAAGAAACGAGAATGCTCCACGTAACGTAATGTATTAATTAAGTTGTAAACAATTAATCAAATCAATTATCAAGTCAAACTATTTACAAATGTATTTCATTTGCAAGAACTGACAAGGTTATACATATATATCTGGATATTTGTTCACAAGATAGGTGTTGGTTTAAATTTTGATTGTCATATTCTTTTTTTCCTCACTAAATGTAAAATATCAGTAATAATTTACCTTCACACTTTTTCAAAAATAGCTTGCAATCTGATTACAATTATGATGTAATTCAAATGTGAATATAGCTGTGGTTTTGGGAGACTGAAGCTTTGGTTATTCGGCAAATCATAGAACCGAAGTTCTAGACCCCAAAAAGTGGATTTTTACAAGCTGGCGCTACAAAGTATACATTGTGAAGGGGTGAAAGAATTTCATCCATTTCCTCAGTCTTTACAAAAAAGTCACAGTTGTTATTCTTCATTTTTACATGTTGACACTTAAACTTTATTGAATCACTGTTACGGAAACATTAATAGCTGTTGCAATGCTTATTTGTCTAAGATTTCGAAATATTTCAAAGCACATCTATTTCTGTCCTAATATCCTACACATACCATACACAACCCATACACCATCCTCTGTAGTCTAGTAAATCTCATTGCATTGCCTGTGAAAGCTGCTGGGATCTGCTATTTTGTTCTCTTTGGGATTGCTGCCTCTTCCCACTTGATCCAAACAGTCAGCTTAGGGAGCTAGTGGCACACAGGCATACAAGTTGCCAAGGAGCTGTCACAGAAATGTCCACACAAAGGATTTCTGCCGCAGACTAGTGGAGTTTGATATACAGAACAGCTCTTTCCCAAGGTATTTGAATGTACATAGCAGTAGGGGGTGATCCAATTGCAGCCCCAGGAAACACTGAATTGTATGCCACAAACCCAGTTTAGTAACAAAATGACAGCTTGAGAAATAAATGGGTGTCGATAAGGTACAAGATGCAGCTTGACAACTCTTGACAACAGGATTTATTTAGCAGAAAATAGTCGATATCTCACGTCATGCAAATCAAAATCAGGCAGAACTGGGAGAAGGCAGTTGGGGATGATAACGTGGTTATCATGTATTTTTCAACCCAACACTCTAGACTGGGTGAGTATATAAAAAGCAAGCAGACAACAACACACTGCGAAGGGGTTCTGAAACACAGATGCGGAAAGCTGTAGTGAATCCTACACTATCTCTGAATCTGCACTAAACATAATTCCTAAATTAGCCTTCTTCCTGTCTGATAATTAACCATAACAGCTGAACGATTGTTGTTTGTGTTGTTCTTGTCACTATGCCCTGATGATTTCTGGCACACCAGTGTCATTCAGTTTGTATGGTTTTGGTCCAAGTGTTGAAAAACTCCAGAGTGAATCTTCAGCCTCTGTCCATCTAATGGCATCAGAGGTTGGAGCGAGCTCCCGACCACAGACAGCACTCAATCAGTCTGAGCCTTCAAACTGACCTTGCTCTGCAATCATCTAGCTACAGGGGATTAGGCAATCACTCAAACCACCTGGAAAGGACTGTTTGTTCACATCCTACAGCCTCCATCATATCACAGATATACGTCAAAGCTCTTTTTTTCCTCATAAGTCCCTCTATTCATCAATAACTCTCTGATTAGTGAGTAACCCCAGTGTTTCAAACAAACAATTTTACAGTGTCAGTTGTTCGTTTATCCTTTTTGTTGTTTCGATAGAGGCATGTCTATGTCGTCCTAATTGGACATTGTTGCTTGATTATATCTATTATACAATCAGGATAATGAGGAACTTCACAAGAGCCTTGCGTGCTTTTAGCAATAACGCATACAGAATATCAAGTTTGCTCATTACTGTAAACCTCTTTTTTCTTTTATACCTTTTCATAATTGTGTTTGTATTTGTTGCAAATAATCAAAACCTGTTCCTGTTTTTGACACCTATTCCCACTAGAGGAAGGGTGCCATAGATGTGAAAAAGCATGTGAATTCAAATATTTGGGGACTGAAACAACATACCTCCTATTTACACTGTGTGTCAGAACTCACATGTATTTCAGGAGAAGATCATCATTAAATATATAACTTATCTGCGCTCTCACTGAAGCACTTGCACACAAATTGTTCAGTCAGGTTTTAATGAATAGCTGAATGGAACCACGTCAGTGCTAAGGGCATAGGAACATTTCAGAACAACTGTCATGTTTAAATTCTGTATGGGAGTGAAAGTTGTCAAAATAACAGTTGTGTATATTCATAACATCCACATAAACTATTTTTACTGTTTTGTTTGTTTGTGAATAGTCACATTTTATTTATGCTAACTTTGGTCTTTTGTCAAGCAAAGCCACAGCATTAAAACTCAGTGCCCTTGAGAAGGTAAAGTGAACTTTTACAGTCAAAACATTCAATGACAAATGTCAGTGTATAATATCTGTTATGCATATTCATTAAAATCTGATGCCAGCTGTTGGAAAGGAGCACCTAGAGCACCCAGTCAATGTCAAGGCTTTGCAAAAATTCTTGCCATTCTTGGTGTTCCTGTCTTTATGTGGTACAAGAAGAGTTAATTTTTTAAAATATATTGACACCGTCATCATCTTCTGTAAAATGCCAAACTCAGTAACATTTGCCCAAACAGTAAAAGGGAAAATGATTATTGCATGAAGTGAGGGAGTCAGCTAAGGGGTGACTTTTCAATTCAAGACACCAAACATGGACTTCACTCATCCTTGGACTCACTGCTAAATGTCAGCGTGTTAGTACAAATGAGAAGGATTTGCTGGCGGTCGTTTTCAATCACACTGCAGCATCTCTCTCATCATCTCTGTAGTGTTCCCTATCATAAAGCCTTGTTTCAGGAGCAAGTATTCTTTGTGTACGTGATACTTCCTGCATCAAATTATGGGACCACATTAGTAATTTTCTCCCAGCGCTGCATTTACATTCTGTAAGAGACAGGCGACTGGGATGTCAGTCATTAATCATGGCCCAAAGAGGGCTGTCAAAGCATTGTCATGCTTGTCAAACGTCTGCTTTCTAAACTCCGCTAGTTATCAAGCCAGATCTCTGACCCACCTGCAAAGCTTGACAGAGCTGGAGGTGACCTCTCTGGAGCAGGTAAAAGCATAGAAAAGAGAAATGTGTGTGCATGTGTGTGCCTGTTTTCTTCATCGTCTTCATTGCCACATATGCCCTATGTCACTGTCTTGTGCGTGTGTGTGTGTGTGTGTGGAGGAGTATGTACATATGGAAGATCTCAGTCTCGCTTACTACTGTTTATTGCATCAATTTTAAGGATAAAAAAAACAAGATAAAAGATTAAATAGATAAATACCTAATAGCTAACAGAATTTCAACAGAAGCTGGTGAGTGTGCAAAAACATAAAGAAGCACCCACTGATTACATCGTGTTAAACAATACTAATTCAGCTGTGACTATGCAGGAAAACAACAACAAAGTATGGTGACACTAAATCCATGGCAGAAGCACCAGATGTGAGACGATGAAGTGTTTGCAGTATTTGAATTGACTTGATGTCACCTTTTCTTTTTCGTCATTCCAAATAACACCTTGATGTCCATTATCTACACGCATAATTGCTATATTGATTTTTTGTTGTTGCTTCTTTCTTTTTAGGCCACCTTGCTTTCACTGGTATGTTCAATAGTTGTTCTTAAAAGTAAAGATTGATTGCCTAGAATAATACTGCTTTGAAAAACAATTAAATGAATTAAATGATCATACCAGTGCTTTTACATATTTTGGCCCTTTGCTGTACGATTTATATTATGTACAGTATTGAGTCATTTTACTACTGCATGAAAAATTATTTACTCAGATTTAAAATCACTAAATTCAATATAGTTTGGATGTTGTTGGCTTTTTCTAAGTTCATGTGAAATGAAAAAGAATATAGATAAACAAAATCAATATATAATGTAATATGGTACTTTATTGCATTCATTATCAATTTAGTGATCTAGCAACAATGCAACAACAAATAAAAACCTCTAACCATGGAAATTGATTATATATTCAAACCACAAACACAACACACCCTGCGTCAACACTGTTGTTTTGTTTGATCTTCCGGATTTCAAAGAGGAGGGAGAAACGTCCTACCACTGGAGCAACTCTGACAATAAACTCCATGGAGGAAGAGCTTCAGGGACTTGCTGCCTTAACTGCAGGAAAGCTGCATGTGTGCTGAAAGTGAACAGGCTTGTCAGGCACAGTGGCTGCCCCGTGATACTGTCTCTACATTTGCACAAAGAACTCGCAGTAAAAGCAGTTTCTCTGATGTACTTCCTTACTGCGAAAGGGGCATGATGTGAACTTGGTATCTCTTTATTACCTATCAGGAAAGCCAACACTCCAGATGTATCATCTTTTTTTTATTTAGGCAGGAACCCCCTGAGAGAATTAAAGAAAGTTGGAATTGTTATTAAGGAATTTAGAGCAGCAAACATTTTTTTACTGATATCAGTATTGCCCTATGTACGTATGATAAATCTCAGTTCACCACTTTAGTTCAGATTTAAATATCTCTTTGATGGATTGATATGATCTCCACCAGATCAATCCTTCTGAGTTTGAGGATTCCCTGACTTTTGATCTTACACCACCATGAGCTTGATGCTTTTGGACAACCACTCAAAAAAAAAAAAAATCATGTATGACATGAATTTATGTGAAGTAAATAGTTACAGCAGCAGCAGAGTTCAACTGACATTATCAAAAAAAAAAGAAAGAAAGGAAAAAAAAAGAAATATATATGCACTCACTGGCCACTTTATTAGATACACCTGTTAAAGTCAATGCACTTATTAAAATTATTACCTTTCTAACAGTTCTAAGTTAAAAATTAAGAAATTATAAATTGTAAAAAGATTTGTGGGTTTACCCAATAAAGTGGACAGAGATTGTATATGTTGTTGTTGAATATCTGTGAAATACATAATACATGCATGATGTGGCCTTTATTACACTGCAAAGTCTTATACATTGTGCAATAAGCATTTTAAAATCCAGACACACACAGCTGCACAGATTTTATTCTGCTGTATAGTCCACTGTATCCTATCAGTAAATGCTGTCTGTCAGGGAAGCTCTGATGGGGGGAGATTTTCTGGCATAGCTTCTGTTCTCTAATGTTCAAGAGGACAAGGTCAATGTTAATTACTACCAATTACCCTAAATTTTGACTAATTATTTGGGTCCTCTGTGATGGCAGTCAAGAGCGTTGTCTCTGACCTGCTTTCAAAATCCCCTTTAAATACTCTACTGAAATCATACTGAATGCAGTTATTCAGAGGCCCCGGCCATATGGTTAACATCATTGTCATAGTGCTCAGTCCACTGGGTGACTACTTGTGCCTTCTAATGGAGACACAGTCACTCTGAAGGGAGCTTGGCCTGTGCAAAACATGCATTTCTCCTTCTTACTCCTGATATGTTGTAGAAGCATTGATTTATCCATATATCACCCACGTTTCTCATTCAGTTCCACATTTTGTTGTAGTGTTAAAGACTTTTTTCCAGCTGTTTATTTATTGATGTTGCACATGTGTGAAGAACAGCTTCGTGTCTAAGGCTGAACAGAGATGGGAAAGAACCTCTTTAGGACCTCTGCCCTTTCTGTGCTACATACATCACAGACACAGTTAAAACATGAGGGAGAAAATGCTGGTAGTTGTCAAAGTCCCTGCAGCAGCAAAAGTGTCACCACAGCTTTATCTCTGTTTCTCTTTTCTTCTTCTTCTTGTTTTGCTTTGTCTATAATCTGGTCTTTTCTTTGATGTACATTACTTCATTTATTGCAGTTATTTATTTTATGTTCTCCTAAGATAAACAAAGGTTAACTAGAAAAAAATATGCATTATGTTTTTATAGATAGTTGGTGTCAGTGTTCAGTGCTGGCAATGAAATCCAACTTGAATTATAGCGTGGCTTATTTATTGTTCGATCATAAATACAGAACCATGCGTTATAAGGTTTTGTCGGCGGAGCTGAGGTCACTATAAAGATGTGTCAACATGCACAGGAGGAGGACTCCCAAATCCTTTGCATTAACTTTACATAAGTCAGTCTATTTTCTGGTCTGCAGCATTCCTCTCTTTCTTCCTCATTTTGTCTTTCATGGCTTATCACAACCATCTCACTTTCCCACTCAAAAAAAGCTACAGTTTCATCCATCTGCTGACCTCATTTTCATGGCCACGCTGAAATCTTTGAGTGGAATTTTCTGTGTGTGTACACTCAGCTGTCCCTCGGATGTTGTTGGCATATCTCAGAAGCAATTTTCTCAACTATGAATAATTCACCAGAAATTATTCCAAAGGTCATCTTATAGTAATTAGTACCTTACTGTTGACTAAACAGCCTCAAGGTACCTGATGGCCAGTTTAATTACAATTTGAAATGAGTGTACTGTTTGACAATCTCTATATGTTCTCCTGACACTTCAACAGATAACACCTTGAGAACTAAGTAGGTTTACAATAAGTTGGCTTGTTAGCAGATGGGGAAGGACGGCATGTGGGGGAAAGGGGTGGTTTGGGGTGAGGGGGTGAGAAAAAAAACAAGCACTGTGTGTGTGCTCTTAGGATCAGTTCTTTCTGTTAAAATATGCAGTAATTACTGGAAATACAGGTTGGTTTAGTTAGGTATGCATGTGTTTTGACAGTGTGGACATCCTTGGCACTGTCACTGTCTCATTATTAGCCAATTACTGTAGAAAACTAATGGGGCAGGTCACAGCCAGCTCTCTTAAGGAGACTGGGGACTGAACATATGTTGAAGATGCGGCTAGATGACACAGTCCAGCAAGCCTTTGGCACATAACAAAGAACATGACATGCTTCTTTGTGTCGCACAAGTTAGGAGTCAGTGCAAAGAGATCTTGTCATGTCCTGTTGTCATGAACATCAGCCCCTGCACTATAGTGTAAGCTTGAGGTTTCCTCTCTGAGGGCTTGTATGCATTCATAAGAGAACAGTGGATAAAGCATTAAGCCAAAAGAGCCTCAGGTAGGATACATAGCTCAGGGGGATTGTCGAAGCTGTAGCAGAGATTGCCTTTGAGGCATCAAAGCTGTCATGGATGGATACATGGATGGGTACATGATTTGATGGATGAATAGATGGATAGGTATATGGTCGGATGATAAACAGAGACACAGTGCTGAAGTATTACAAGCATTGGTTACAGAAGTGTTAAAAAACAGAGCAATGTGCACTCTAATTTGTGTGTCTTTTCTATGAGGCCAAATGGCCACAGGTAGAGGAGACAGCCTAGGGGTAATCACTAAAAATGATGATGTAGACTGAGAAATAGTGATGCACAGTGAGTCTAAGTAGTAAAGTGTCATTCTGAACACCCTCAGCACATGAGTGAAACGATACATTCTACTCCTGTCTTAAACTTATATTTGCTTTTGGCCCTACAGCCAAAAAGGTAAAATGAAGCTTTACTGTGTTCTATTGATTTTCCTCTGAAATTTATAAGCTACTTCCTACAGCCTGTGGCCTATGCTGATATGATAATGGCTGCGCAGTCTAATGAGTACAGCAGCGACCTTGTTGCACATTGATTTGTATTGTTGGACCAAATCAAAAATACAGGAATTGATCAATGAGTGTTCTGACCTTCCTTAACGTAAACTATCAAAGTGCCCTTTAGACTTTCCACGTGTCACGTTCGATATTTTAAAGACCCTATAATTAATTTTTGATCACATATTGTTGAGGTTTATTGACATGGATGGAGAGTTATATATGGATCGCCAGTTTGTATTTTGTAATTTTTCAGCAAAGCTATAACTGGATGTCATGTGTATTATGTGAGATAGAGGGTAGTAATGCAAATATTTCAACATGTGTTTACAACATGGAAATTTTAAATTAAATTACATTTAATGTGTGTTTTCTCAGTAGTTTTGGATTAACAATTGATTAGATGATTAATTTAATCTGACAGCGATTGCAAATGATGAACCTGCAGGAAATTAGTAGCTCACTCTGCATTCCCTACCTTCTGCAGAACTTTACAGCATGTTTCATCTGAGGGATTTGGCCTCACAATTTAATATTTTGTTTCAATTGCACTTTTTTTTATCAGCATTAGTTTTGGTCAGAACAGGTAAATGTTTTCAGTGAAAAAAGTGTAAAAACCTACACTATGCTACCTGAACCAAACAACACGTAGTGAATACAGTGTAGCATCCAGCAACTAAGGAACTGACTATTTCCTCTAGCAATTGGTGAAGACCAAAATCACAATTGAAAGGAGATCAAATATTAACATTAATCAAATGGTCACTTCTCCAAATAAAAGCTAGAGTTATATGATACCTGCTGATTGTGTATATAGGTAACTGTCTCCAAAAATAAATATCGTAACAAAGTAATGTTTGAAATTTCATATCCTATGACGGTATGACTTGATGTGAATGTAAAAGTCACAGTAGTTTCTGATGTTAGATATTATTTCTTTTATGACTTGTAGGACACTAGATTCAAACTGTTATTTGTTATTATGGCAAAGCATCTGAAATGTCAATTAATGTTAAAAAATATATTTAGAAAAACAATACAACAAATCTTTAACCCATAGAGTGCATGTAGCTTCAGATGACAAATGCAGTTATAGTGATGTTGTGCAAGACAGTTGTTTTTTTTCTTGTATAGGTGTGAAAGCAAAACCGCATTCATAAGGTAATTAATGCTCCAGGATATGACTGTGTTCCATTCTAATATAATAAAGACACCTTTTTATTTCCATAAATAAACAGTACATACTTAGAAGATGTGTGGTTAAATTGTTAATTAACTTCCCGAGATGATGAAGGCAAAATACCATGTCCAATTTGGTGAGCCTTATATCATTAGTCTGCCACTGACATAACCGGAATACAGAGACACTATGCTCCTACATCCCACTCAGACTCTCAGAAACACCTAATCAAAGAACAATGTAAAGTGAAGGACAAGCATGACGCATGTATACTTTGAAGACTCAATATTTAATGGCTAAAGTAAAATTCAATGACAAGAAAAATCATTTCACCATATGGAAGGTCATTTTTTTCATAGATTTAAATGGGATACTTTACAAAGGCATGACAACACAGACTGTATAGTTTTAACCCACCAATACAGATTTGCTGGAAAGCATTGAAGCCACCTTTCAATGCCACTTGACCTTCTCACTGATGATTAATTTACAAGCATATACTTATATCATATTTTGATATAGTTTTTGTACAAGATACATAGTGTACATAAAGTATTCTGGCAAGGTGCATGCCAGTATACACATACAACGTATGCGCACGAAGCACACACACATTCACACATGCAAGGAGACACTCTCCTTCACACACATATAAGATCACCTATAAACACATTCAAACACTCTCTCAATATTATGCATATGTGTCCATTTACAATAGAGATTGTCATCTCAACACTTTTATGTTTTCCCTTTTTCCTTTTCATCAACATAATGGATTCTGGTATTTAGCCTGTAGCTTTTAGTCTGCACTGTTGTTCCAGTTTTTAACCGTCACTAGTTTTTAGGGGTACTGCTATGTACAGTTTAAAATCCAGTTTACTCAACAGTGTAGGTATATGTGTGCGCAGAGGCATAAGAGGTACGCACACTTCACAAAGTTTTAATGTGTACACTGTGTAACATCTGTTTTGTTCCATAAGACAGACAAACGAGTAGAGCAGTAGACATCAATACTGACACTGAATCTAATGATTGATGAAAGAACTACATAGTTCAAGTGTCAAAACAGTTCATGCAAATAATGACAGACATTTTTATAATCATGACACAGATTTTGATAAAAAAAATTTAGAAAATAATAAGTAATGTTCAGTTTTATGTATAGCATTTTTACTGTTTCTGTGATTTGGCCAGAGGAAACTAGAAAGTGGAAATGAACAGTGGGAGTGAAATCATGCAAAGTAAAAAGTGGTAATCGCTTTAATATTGTCTACTTCATTGTGTTTTTTATGAAACACGAAAAAAGTGGAGTCAGTGGAGCGTCATCCCCAAAAGACAACTGCACATTCTTTACATAATGGTTTGCTCATTTTTTTAAAATAAATATATAAAACACGGTTACTTTATAGGGCATAGTAAAACAAAATGGGACTTCAGCTGACAAATGTATCAAAAACAGCATACTATAAACATACATTCATGCAATTCTTATACCATTCACCCTATAGTGATCTTTTGATTAATGTAGCTGCTGCAACATTAGAGTACATATGGATTATGTTGGCAGAGTATGTGAATGTTACAGGTATTACAGATGATGATAGTAGTGATATTGTGCTTACTGTACACATGTGATTGCATAGTTAACTCAAACAATCACATTTTTATTCTGGTGTGACAGTGTGATATAGCATGTTTATTTCATGAATATTCTCTCCCTCTGTGATATGAGGAAGGGCGCAATTTCCAGTCTTGTATTTATGAGCACACTAGCAGCAGATAATATGTGTGCTTCTTTGTAATGAAAGGGAAAGTTTCTTATAAACCTGTTATTTTTTCTGATTAGTTTTAATTGAAAAGATCCAACCAGGAGTTAATTTTCGCTACTAATTCACATTGTAAATACAGACTGAAAAGACTTCAGATAATATATTCCAAGTTTGGATTTTCATTTGTCAGTGTAATACAATTCCAGTTTTTAGTGACATCATGATGTACTGTATGTTCCCCATTTGATATGTGCTTCTTTTTGATTAAATATGCATTGTTTATAATATTTGACAATGAACAGGTATTCCTGACACAATAAAACAATGAAATCAGATTAAAAAATATAAAGAAAAAAAAGACATAAATGAGCTGAAATTGATTCCCAAACAGGGACATTTTCATTAGTGTATGTTTGTGGGGGAATTTGTTTAAGTTGCTTGTTTTGAATTACATAAATTCTGTAATTATATTATGAAATTGAATTGTTCCATCCTGTGTCCTTGACAAACTGTTCCTTTGAGTGATCATTTCACTGAGTTTCCTTTTTCTAATGATAAGTTTTGACCCTAAGAATTAGAGAGACTAGGTGTGGTAGCTAACAGCATGCAAACACAGTTTGCCTTGCACCCTCCCTCAACAACGCCATGTTACTCTATAGATTTAGGCCTGTTCCCAATGTGCAAGATGGTACAAGGAAATGAATCACATGAATCATATACCTGATGATGTAGACACCTGGCTTAGATGTTGCTGGGAAGAAAAATGGATATCAGCAAAGTCACTTATTGCTGTTGCAATAGATTATACTGCACCCAATCTGTTACAGCAGCAAGTCTGAAGTAGTTATAATGATCAGTACAATTTACACACACAGGCAATGGTGCAGTTTGTAGATGATGAAACCATGGTGCGAGGCAGCCTGCAGGGAGGTCCTTTCAAACAGTGCCAATGCCTATTCCTATCATAACTGAAAAAAAACATGAATAATTCAGTTAGACTCAGGACCCTGAAGAAATTTCTTCAGTGTGGTCTATTATTCCAGACACATACTATAAACTGATAATAGAAACTTTGCAGCTAAACTGAGCTGTATGAAAATACAAAATAGTAATTAATAGCAAGAGCTTAGGTGTTTCTGTGTGTCACATTTCTATTACCTCTTCATATACCATGTTTGTTTTTGGCTACTCAGAAGAACTATTTCAGACCTTTGAACCACATTGAGAATCGCTATGAAAATATTCCGACTGAGATTTTCACAATTAGCTCTATAGCTGTTATTATGTGAACGTTTCTGATCAAAGCGTGAGAAATAGAAACAAAGGTATGCAAACAAAGGGTACATTTCCAAAGCGTATCTGTCTTTTCTGGGCTAAGCTACTGAGATGACGGCAGGGGTGAGCAATTTGTAATAGAGCTGGCAGAGATTGAGCAGCCACCATATGGGAAACATCTTGGGTATGTGTGTATACATATCCTTTAGTGTTTTTCTGTTTCTGTTCAGTTATATTTTATGTACTGGTTCATGTTGAAAATATAGAATACAAAAGATTACCAGTGCTGTCTACCATTGGCCTAGTTATGCTGTGTAGACTTTTTTTTATCCTTCTGCAGTCCCCTGACCAAAATAGACTTCTGAAACACACTCAGGCAAGACAAAAGAAACACCTTCCGCCATCAAAAGAGTTTGTGCTGCGTGTTATACAGAGCAATATTTCACTAGAACTCGAACAGAAACACCATCTACCCAGAGCTCATAATTAACGTTTAGCTCAATTCAGCTCACAAAGTACTGTATTTTCATTTGTTTCTGCAAAAGGAAATAGTCTTTTAGAACACGGTTCCACTAAGCTGGGCCCGAGGAGCGTAAAGCGTACATTGCCCTTTCTTATCACTATGCATCACTGAACAAAAAGCAAAAATTATATATTTTTTTCTGCGATGGAACTACTTTGGTATAGAACTATGTTGTATTTTTTTGTACATGGGTCTGCTATGGGTTTGTCTGAACCAAATCATTAAGATCAAAATCCATTCTCAAATGTCTTCATTAACTGGAGCAGGTCAAAGTTATTCAAATTATGCATACCTCCACACGTACGCATACATACTGATCATAATCTCACTGACAAAAAGCCATCTGTGGAGGGAGTCACATGTATGCCAGGTCAATGAAGATCTGTCTTTTACTTTTACAACTGGTGCTCATGTAAGAAAGAGCTGCTGCCCCCTCCGGTAGGTGTTTGCTGCCCGGGAGAAGAGAAGCTCGCCAGGGGGATAACTTTGACAGGGTCCTCCTTCTTACTACTGCAGTGTCTATCCAGGGTATTGTAGAACTGTGGTCGGCTGATCCCTTTGTCCAGTTCATCTTTTCTGGGCACAGACCTGCCCAGGGTATGGCGGCCATCCATGACCCCCATGCTGCCCATGTTAACTTTGGCTCCCCGGGCACAGCTCTGCTGAAAGCCAAAGGAGGGAAGGGTACCAGTGATGGTGGTGGTAGGGGTGGTGATGGGGCTGTTGCTGCCGGAACCCTGGAACTGGGCCAGGGCTGGGGGCATCCAGCAGCTGTCAGAGTGGCCCAGTATCAGACACTCCTGGGTACAGGTCTCAGAGGCCTCAGCCAAGGCTTTCTGCAGGTTCACCTCGATTGCTGTAAAAAGAGAGAGAGAAAGAGACAAAACACATAATCCAACAGGTCAGAACATAGCGAGAGTGCAGCTGGAATGCAATGATTTTACAGGGGTGCAGGAAATGTGCTGAATGAACTCATGAATCATAATGTAAACAGAAGAAAGTTGTCATCTTATCTGTGGTTGACCCACAAAATGTCATCCTTTTAGCAAAATGAAAGTCAATGATAAATGTTTTGTTTCATCTTGTAATAAAAAACAGCAGCAGAGCATTTAATTTCCATTGGTATTCCCATGACTCTGTCTGTTTACCTACAATATGCAATGAATTCCCTGTAGCTTAATTAGAGTTAGAAAAAAATGTCTTGTTGTTTGTGTCACAGATTGGCTTTACAGTATTAAATATTTAATGAACATCTTAACAAAGCATTGTTTATTTTAATCACTGTCAGTATGGCACGTCTTAAACCCGTTTGATCTTTCAGAATGCAAAATAAATCTGGTCAAATAAGAAAACTCAAATAGAGAGAAAATACAAATCACATTATCGCAGGATGTTGTAAGCATCTGTGGCGTATTTACACTGTAGGTATAATTAATATACATGGTTAATTGTGGCAGCAACTGCATTGTATTCATGCAAGGGAAGAAAAAAAAATGGAAAAACGGAATGAGAAGGCGACTGGGCAAGGCTAAGCACTCAAACTATCTTATCTCATTATCCCTGCACTGACATCACATGTGGAATGGGTCTGGGATGAGGCCTCAGCATTGAGCCTCAGCAATAAAGCCTGTCAAGCCGGATAATTAGAATGTAAAACAGTATGCACCAAGGCAAGCAGGAGCCTGCAGTGTTATGTTTCCTAGGCCATGCAAAGGGAAGAAGGGTCCTCATTCTACATCGCCACACTCCTCTAGGCCTCAGCTTCAAGCTGTCATGTAGAAATTATTTAGTATATTTGCATAAGTAAGACTGCTATAAATAATTAAGCAATCCTAGACCCTAGTATACTAAGACAACTATTTCCTTCACGCACACAAGTTCCGCATTATCTGCGTATTTCTGTTCCATCTTCTTGCTATCTTGTTTATTGTTTTATGGCATTCTACAAAATAAAAATGTATACGCCGATTATTGTGCATGAGTGATCTCCCAAAGCTATGTAGATTGGTGCTTGACAACCCACTGCATTCACTTTTTGTATTTCTGTGCTACCACAGATTGAATAGCACAGTGTCAACTTTAATTATCAGAGGGGCGTTTGAAAATGAATCACCTGGTATAAATTCTGAGTATATATTTGGAGTGCCCACGTGGAGTCAAATCTGTCCTCTCAATACTGAACTGGAGCCTTGAAGCAGGAGTGTATAAATCCCCTGGGTGGTAAATGTGTCACCTTTCAGAGGGTCACTAACTTCATTAAGGCAAAAATGGATGCTGCTTTCTCATTCTCTGAGCTTGCACAATAGGGCAGAGCCAAGTCTTGGTCGTGCCCCGACTCAATCTCTCTCAGAGTGTTTTCTGCTGCTGGTGATCCTTTTCAGCATACTGCTGTTTTGATGAGGTAATGCTATTAGCATAAACATCTTACTGCCCAAGCATGCACCTGGACACACAAATAAATTCATGTTTGTGTTAGAGCCCAGAAGTGTGCCTTCACATTTCTCTCCTCCTCCTCAAATTGAAATGATCAGTACAGCCATAGGCAAATCTGTCATTAATGTAGCATTTACAAATGAAAAGTGGTCTATGGCTCTCTGACTTCATACAGCCTGAACTCTCAGTTCTTTGTCAACAGCCCTCAGTACCTCCAATTTTGTATGCAATATTTCACTTCTGCCTCTCCGAATGACACGGGCCTGTACTATTTTCTATTCCAGTAGGATAGTTTGGAAACGCGATGGCAGGTTTGGGAGAGAGTGGGAGCGCAGCGTGAGTGATGTCGCTGACAGTTCTGGCTGCTTTCGTCAGCTAGGTATGCTGCAGCCTGCTTGTGATACCGCTGTCTTTTGTATTCAGGGGAAACAACTGTACCCTGCAGAGCTTTTGGGAGGAATCACACATCACTGACGCCGCAGATCCCCTGATGCAGTGAACATTCTTTTCTACATTCCCTTCAAGGAAATTTGAATGGCAGACAAGTGGGGATAATGGCAAACAATTGGGGTGTAATAGACAGCACAACTGAGATCAAACCTACATTTCTCATTTCAGATGATTCATCTTGATACTTGTTTTGTTACTTTTGTAGAGTTGACTGAACATCTAATACAAATTCAGCTGTATTTACCCACAATAACTGACCACTGGTGACTCCAACAATAAAGTGGTATCATATTCATTTCTGCTTCTTCTGATCTGTTACAATGTAATGTAGCATCTGTGGTCTTGTTCTGCATTTCTGGACACCACACTATACCACAGTTATAGGTTTCTAGTGGATCTTATGGTCAAACACAAGGTCAGTACCAGTAGTAGCCTATAGCATTCTTGTTCTGCAACATCAACACATTCGTTGGCCAGCCGCAGATGCAACACTGCTGCATCCACCTTCAGCTGACCTTATGTTCATATAGTCAAACATTACAGCTTGTCTGTATGCTGGGTGGCATGCAAAGCATTTACAAAGAATGCAGTTTTGGTCTAAATAAAAAATACTGGACAAATTACAATTTGCAGTTCAACTGGACACAGAGTGACAAAGTGCAAACAGTTCTGTGTAATTTAATTTTTTGGTTGGACATGATTACTTCCTGAAATATTTCACTAGTAGTTTAGACTTTTAGACTTCAGGTTGTTGTAAGCAGGGGGAAAAAAGCCTTTTGTATTGGATTATGATATATAATATAATATATAATCTATAGATATAGTATTATAGTATGCAGTCTGTGGTGCTAATCCCTGTCTTCCTGTGGCTACATGCTGAGGTGTCCTAGGGCAAGACACCAAACCCCCGACCCATGGTGCCTTAAAGGGGCTGCCTGTCCACAAAGAATTTCCCCAAGGGGATTAATAAAGAGTCAATTGTTATTATTATCTATCTGACTTCAGCCCCCACTATCGTGCAAGTGATTCAGTAATGATGCTAAACCTTCACAATACAAATTAATATTCTAAATTAGAACAATTAACCACCATGCGCCGGTGTATTTCCTCTATAATTTTATAGAATTTCAGTGGTGAATATAGGATTATGCTTATTAAATTTGTTTTGTGCATAGCATTGAATTTTAATATGTATTGTATTGCTGAAAT
>OMLM01014188.1:218771-230080 GCA_900302695.1 Helostoma temminkii | reverse complement strand
TGTTTTTTTTTTTGTCACCTATTGATTTTAAGCTCAGAGGCTTTATGTTTTCTTTAAAATTGTTAATAAGGGTTAGAAGCTGCTGCATATAATTACTCCCATAAGGATAAAAAACATTGTATAGGGATAAATTGAAATATACTGTCCTATGATATACCTGTGGCATTTACCATAACTTACAGAATGAAATACCACATGGACACCACCTCACCTTTGCTAATAGCAATAAAATGTGGTGGTCAACCAGTGGGCCATTTCATAGGACATAGGTACATGCCTATTCCCTTAATTGCATCCATGTTTCCCTCACCTCTGTCTTTTCCTTCCTTCTTAGTCCCTTCCCCAGATAGTTAACTGTGTATTATATTAAATATATACATTATGTATTACAGTAAGCCACGAGACGCCTGTACACAATATAAAAAGCCAATGTATGGCAATTAAAAATTAAAAATGTGTTGGGAAGCTCATACTATGTTTTCTAACCTTTATATAAAATTGTCAAAGATTACTGGGGAAAAGGTGGAAGCCCAGCCAAGTGTCTTCCTTGTGTTCTGGAGGCTAGTGGTGGAACAACCTCTCCAAAATTTGCCATTTGTCACCCATGTGTAGGTTTAATCCAAAGACAAAGGAACCTAACCACATGAAGACAGAAAGCCCATAAACCTGAATAAATAAAAAAATGTGCTTTTATAGACCTAAATCATTAACAGGTAAAATCATGCAAGATACATCACACATACAATTGACTCAGTAATTATTTAGATAAATGCTGCACTAATATTTCCAATAGTTGGAAGGGATTGATATGCATCCTGGACAACTGTGATAATGGTATACAATTAGTGTGCTGTAAGATGTGATCGTCTCTGATAGCAGCTGTAGGTGTCTTTGATTCAAGGAAGACATTACTTTGGCTGTCTGCTCCTCCTGGTTGACCTTCGCCCCCTCCCCACATTGTGCTGTAACTGCTTTTGGTCTGGTGTTCATAGACAGTCGAGGTCAGTGTTGGGTTTCTTGTAGAGTTTGCAGAGTGCTTGCAACAACAAGACTGGCTAGATGTACAACAGCCCTACCACCTAACAGGTCCCTCCCACATGCTGGATTTCTAGTGGTTGTCACGTAATTAGTAGAATCTGATCTAACAACTCAGGGTGGCATCCTCTTTATCCCCTCCTTGTACACACTGGACAATAGTTTCACCTGATGTAAAACAGAAAAGGAGGGAGTAATGCACATTTAAGTCAAGCAATGTGAAATGCAACACATATCTATCCTGAATTAACTTTTAGTAATATGAAATCAGAGAGTTTTTCTAAAAATCTCTCATGTCACAATTATGTTATTTATAATAATGTGATGCATTACAGTACATCAAATGCCTTGCCAGATAGCATTAAATGTACTTTTTCAAAAGTAGTTCCTTCTGATCCAATACATCTGATTAATTTTGAATGTTTATATTTAATTTGTACTAAAATTAATTTCTGATTGTTGAAATTGTTTGATTTTGGATTCGTGCATATCAGATTTAAACAAGTAGACATAGTCTTGACCTACTCTTTGAGTAAACCTGACAAAGATGGTCTTTTAGAAAACTTCAGTGACAACATTTGTCTGAGATGTCATGGCATCTTGTGGTACTGTTGATTATCCTGTCTCTTTCACTTACAGCATAGTAGTATATTTGGTAAAAACTAAATATTTATCTCAAACCAAGTTGGCCAAAGCTGCCTCATAAACTGACTGCTTATTCCAAGTTTTAAATTATAACAGGAGTGGATTAACTAAAGTTGACATGTCTGGCTAACACTATAAGTTGCAGGCAGCTAACAATTGCCCTTATTTTAGCATCACATTAGTACTACCCAAATAATTATGAAACATTTATGGACATTTTATTAAGTTATACAGTTACTCGCTCCTGTTCCGGAGCTTCTAATGCACCGAAAATAAAATAAAAAATAAAAAAAACAAACTTGCACGGCCATGGACATATTTTCTGATGTGGGCTAATGGAAGGGTTCTTAATTATGTGTTGGGGCAGAACTCTGTGTAGAGACAGAACTGACATGCTGTTGCGTAAATAAGGTAAATAACAATTTTGTTTGTTTACATTTAGTCTTTTGGCAGACGCTTATATCCTAAGCAACTTATAAGGTATAGACCTGTTCTATAGGAAAGGTAGCATTAAATGACTTCTGTTGTGATCTGGTGTTATATAGAAAGTAAATTTAACTTGACCTTCAAGTTATATAATGATAGGGGAAACACTGGTAACTCGCTTTTACTTCAAGTGAAAGCATTAGTACAACTATTATGGCACATGTGTTTTGTATCATGCAAATAAACACATTGTTAGGCAAGTAAACCTGTCCTCTTCCATATTTTTTATTGGGGAAAGAGCACCCTGTTATTTCCTATTATGACAGTAGTGGTCGTACTGGTCCCCAAAAAGAAGCTTCTTTCTTCTGTCCTGGCAGACCCTTGCCACAAGCCATCACCTAATAGAATTGGCTGCCAGAAACATCCATGAGCTTGACTCTGAACCGCCCCAGACCCTGTCCACCAGCACTTGAACACAGATGAGCGCAGGGTGATCCACTTGGTGCACAAGGTAAACTATCAAATTCAGAGGAAGAAAAAAGAAAACAAAAATTGAGGAGCATTTTTTCTGAAATTGTTTTGTCAAAGTTGCCAACTTATATTGACCATGATTGTTTTATAATGTAAATAAAAGGGTGAAAGAACCAAGGGGGTGAATACTTTTTATAGGCACTGTATATGTACATGTATGTTCAGACTCTTCTGCCTTAACAGCAGTGTTGTTCCTAATAAGAAATTACAGATGTTACAGACGAATAGTCTTTTATTCTATTTCCACATGATGGATCTGAAAACAAATGAAATAAAAACTTGGCTGTCTTACATTGGTTTAGATTTAATGTTATCATTGTACCTCAGTATTAAAACTGCTCTTGTGTTGTGATGCAGATTCAGATCAGTGTGATCAGCTACAACATCACTAACGGGTTTCTGGTAAATCCAGTAACTTAATCTGTTCTATAAATCTCCTGTTTACTCCTGTTAATGATCTTCATTATTGAAGAAGACCACTGTAAACCAATGAATTTTTAACGTGGCTGACTTCAGATTAAAATGCTTGTCGTGTCAACAGAAGTTGTTAGCAAAAAAACATTTAATATTATCAAACAACTAATCAGTATTACGTGTATATCATACTGTATTTTTATATACAGGAGGACCATGATCTATTAACCAGACATAATGTTGATTCTGCCCCTCCTCTCTGTCTCCCTCTATAGCCAAGTGTGCAAGCTGCATTTTGGTGAGAGAGTAGAAGTTGTGATGCAGAGCTTAAAGCGGGAAGTCAGCAGCCTGACAAAGGAGTGGAGGTATTATGGGTGGGTTTAATGATCAATGACATTGATCAGCCAGTGAATGCTGGAGTCTATATTGTTCTCTGTTTACACATTTCCTTTGCCACTGTGTTAACTGAGCGTGCTATAAGCACCTACCTTAGGGACCTTCTAAAAGCTGGCCTTACACCCATCATTGATTGACATGTCGATTATCTTGGAAGTTCTTGACAGCACAGTTGTTAGCCATCTTAAACATTAATGATGATGTCATTGCCTTGAATTACAACCTTGACAGAGAGAAAGCAAGAGAGAGAGGCATTAATTTCCAAGCATAGTGCAAACTGAATTGAATTAGAGAAAAACAAAAAAAGCTAAGAAATTAAAGTTAAGAAATTTACTTACTTGTGATGAGTGATTTTGTTTTTGTACCTGGTTGTCCCTTTTCTGTTTAGAATCATCTCTTTGAAGTTGAAGAAAATAACAAGATCTTATCACAGTCATTAGTGAATTACTTTTTATTAAGAAACATACATCTCATCAGTCTGCTCATTTATTACATCTCTGTTTTAAAGAAAAAAAACACACATACATAGAGATACATTATATGGAGGCACTTAAGATGATGCTAAATTAGGGCTGCTAACCTGTATGCATTTTGCAAAGCAGTTATGCATTTTGGTATTATATTTATCACTTGTATAGTTTGTCACTATGCAAAAAAAAATATGAAAATAAGCACAATGAAATATTTCACAATAATACGCATATTTTTAAAGCAGAATGACAAATAATTTCATCAATTATTATGATCACATATTTGTCTCTTATCTATTCATAGTATTTGTCCTATTATATCCTATTTATTTATTTAATTTTGAACATTTTGTTCCATAGGCACTATCTGAAAGGTAATTGCCACATGAATCAACTGTGACCACATTTTTTGGAAAGCTGAGTTCAATTTCACTTTCCACAGCCAGGCCTGGTTACTGCCAGACCTATTGAATCAAGAAATCACTTAAATACTGTCTCAACAACACATCATTCTGTAATCTTAAGAAATCCAGTAACAAGTGAAAAACTAAACAACTCACATATCACTCTGGAAAGGGTTAGCCTAAGAAAAGGCTTTTTTTCACCACAGTGAGAGGCATTATCCACAAATAGAGGAAACTTAAAACAGTGGTGAACCTTACCAGGAGTGGGCGGCCTACCAAAATTACTCCCAAGTGCACGACAACTATGACTCATCCAGAAGGTCATAAAAAACCCCAGAAAAACATCTAAAGAACATTAGGTCTCACTTGAATTAGTTAAGATCAGTGTTCATGATTCAACAAAAAGAAAGCGACTGGGCAAAAATGGCATATGTGGGAGAGTTCCAAGTTGAAAGAAAGGTGTGCATGCAAATACATCTGGCTCAAAACCAAAGACAAAATCCCATAAAAAGAACATAGCAGCAGTCAAATGTGGTGGTAGTGTGATGGTCTGGGGCTTAGTACCATGAATTCTGCACTGTACCAGAAAATCCTGAAGGAGAATGTGCTGTCATCAGTTTGTGACCTCAACCTAAAACGCACTTGGGTCATGCAGGGGAGTTGTGCACTTCCAACCTGCTTGATTGGTGTGTGTCTGCATGCATCCAAGAGCCATATAAATTTGTAAAAATGACTAAAGAAGATTTTGCATAATATGGGGCCTTTAAGCTTATACTTAAAGACTTCCTTCAACGTTGGCAGGTATGCTGAACTTTTTTTTTCCCGCATAGTGATTTTTGCAGTTGTGGTATTTCGCGCTTGGAAGAATTGTAAAGCAGTGATGTCAAATAATCTCCCTTCCAAAGTGTAATCAACACCATATTATGTTGTGTGTGTGCGCGCAAGATAATTGCATTAAGTGTACACACTCTGCCACATGCCTCGAGCTTCCAGCATCACCCTCAAACTTGTTTCTTCTTTTATGCGTCATTTACTGCCTGTAAACAGTTTGTGTAAAACTGTTTATAGATGATTTCTACAAGTTTCTTGAACTCTCCTAAATATGTGCTTAAGTTATACAAACCCTTCACTTTAATAGACACACAGTTGACTGACAGTATCCTTGCTTCAGGGGCCAGTGTTTAATAATAATACTAATAATAATTAAAACTTTATTGATCCCCTTGGGGAAATTGTTGTTCGAACAGCTGCATGTACAGAATAGCTCTACTACAGGGTTTTGGTGTCTAGCATGGATAGAGCAGGGTATGGTGTCCAACAGTGATAAGCATCACAAGATATAAATGCACTTAAAAAAAAAGAGATAAAATTTAAAAAAAGCATACATGTTAAGTTGTTTTGCAAGACCCTGATGTCAGTTGACTGTGGATGGAAGGTTGGCAGTAATCAATATGTAAAATATATGTAACACAGTAATGTGAAAGAGGTAAGAGGTGTATATACATACACACACACACACACACACACACACACATAAACGTTGTAATTTCCCATCATCAGCTGTCATACTGTACTACCATTCTTCTAGTACTTTTCCTTACAGACAAAACTGCGCTACTCTCTCTCTCTGGAACTCTAGAAATGCCTAATTATCCCCCACAAACGTCTATTTTGTTTCAACTTGCTGCTAAATCTATTTGTGTTGTGATTTAATTCAGGGATTCAGTGTGGGTCAAAGGATTGATGTACATGTTCTTGTTTACTGAAATAATTGATATTATCAGATTCTTGGTGATTAAAAGGCTTAAGTATAACGGGGCTCAAGTGCTTTGCCCAAATGCAAGCTCAAGATTCTTGTTACACATTTCCCAGGAGTAGACTAATTACTGTATTGAGTTTGGATTGCTTTGGAGTAAAGACTAGAGAGAGGTAGGAAAATGTAAGGGGTATTAATCTTCTAGTAAAGTAAAATATCGCTTTAACCTCTGTGGTTCCTTAAACTTTCCATTTCCAGTGATATATAAATGATGGACATTTGTAATTTCCCTCTGAAAGTTTGAGTAATTCAGATTTTAAATGAATGAGGGCAGACATTGTTGCATGTTTGTCTCTAAGGAGACAGGAGAGGCAGTGTTGACATGAGTTATACTGCAAAAGAGGAATGAGTGAAAAGACCGGAAAATGGCATCGCAGTGATAATAAATAATAATATAAGTGTTGACATACTCCATTTTCTAAAGCTGTAATTTTAGACAACATTATGGTTTGTGTTGTAGCAAATTTCCTACCTCTTTCTGGTGTGCTAGGCTTTAACTATGATTAGGACACACAAAATTTACTTTGACTGTGTGAAAATATATTTTTATATCAGAGTCTAAATGTATTAAAACTAGGGTCTCAAAGGTAAAACACAAGATGCATCGCTGTTACTGGAGTTTAATCAGGATTGGTGAGCTGAACCATATTGCAACTGGTGATAAGCTGTATTATAGTTTTTATCTTTGTAGGTGAGGCGTATATTGAAGAAAAAGTTCAGTAATAAAGTAGTATTAAAAGAAACAAAACAATAAATTAAAGAAGTAATCACAAGCATTCACCAACCAGAAAGTTTAATGTTTTGTAGAAACTATTGGTTGACTGACTGAGGGTTCAGTCAGAATGGAATTAGTGGCTGCAATAGGCTAAGTTTGAAAACTTTTATTCCAGTTAGCAGATTCATTGTCTGAATAACTGGCTGAATAAAAAAATGAAATAAAAAAAATGATTGAAACTCTGTTTATAAGTGAAACAAATGGTAATCAACAAGGACCCTGTTTCAGATTGCATACACACACAGAGCTCAGGATGTCACGTGACTATTATCTGGTTATGCTTCTATTTTTGGAGGAACAACATAAGAGAAAATGAATGCCCCTAGTGTAGATTAGAGTTTATTTGAATCATGCATTACAGTTAATTACAAACACACTGAATGTTGACACTGAATGTGTTACAAAAGTCAGTAGTTTAAACATTTCTATCCCTTACAATGCCCCTGCAGTCCTTTTCAGAAATACTGAATTGACCACATTTACTTGTAGCTCCGTCTTGTGCCTCTATCACCCTGCACTGGAGTCACTGAGACAGTAAACCAAAAAATCAATACATGACAACTTATTTAAACTTGTGAAGTCATTTGTCACTTAAAACTCTGGAGGTATTTCCCAAGTAGACAGACTCCTTTTCCTGCTGGATACTGTACTTAAATCATGTTTGCTGTTTGCAGAAGCCAATTGATCATTTAACAATTGTAAATGGTGGCTCAGCTGACCACAGTAGTGAATTACATTAATTGCACTGTGTAACGTCACATCCAGGTGTACAAATGGGGTGACTTAATATGATTGTCGCTGATTGCATTAATTTTGTCTTTCAAAAAGACAAACATTTAATACAGTCTCTATCATTGACTCAGACTGTGGCTGCTGATGAGGTTTGGAATGAACCAGAAAAGTTCATAAGTTGGTAGTTAAGAAAAAGTTTGTTTGTTCAGTAGGTCTTTTTATTACATTGCTACGTTACCGTATATTGATTGGTAATAGTCAAACGGTTATCTCTCTAGTGTAATTAAAACATTATTAACACAAGCTGGGGCAACAGACCTGCAGTATCCAAACTTCTTCCATTGTCACTTCATCACAGATAATATTAGTGTGAGCAGTGGGTGTCACTGTGCTGTAGTTAAGGTGTACAATAATAACTATGTTTAATTTAAAAATGAACCATGGGAGTGATGTAGGAATTGATTTTGAAAGTCACCACTTGAATTGCTGCCTGCGTCATAACCATCGTCCACCCTTCCTTTAGTTGTAGTTCATGCAAGTGTCAAGAAAGTTTCATTACTCGTAAATCAGTCAGCTGTTATTACTCCTACCAAAACGGCGGCATTTTCGTTTTCCCTGAGCTCTGTATTTTATAATGAACACATCTTTGCTGGAAGTCTTCTGGCTGAAACAAGAGCAGGTTACAGTAGTGGAATGAATAGATGAAAATTGTGTGTAAATTGCACTGGTTTCAGCAAACCAAAATGGTAGATGTCTGAAGGTGTATGAGATAAGCTAATCATCCTCCTCAACAAGCAGAACCTCCTGAGAACCATTAATAATGAAACCTGCTGGGTGGTTTAGATTCATATCATGAAAATGGCTTTTTTTTTTGCTGTTACACATCTTTTACCTGTCTTCTTGGATTGCACTAGTGCAGGAGCTTGTGAAAAGCTCGCTGGGATTGCTCTTCGACCTCTTGTAGTGATTTTCAGTTACCAGTGAAAACTGGTGTTTGGCTTGTACAGTGCAGTGTGTGTGTGTGTGTCCTGTAGAGACAAGCTGTTAAAAGTTCACCACAGCCAGTGAGTCAGTGGGTGGCACTCAAATGCTCAGCTTGCTGAGTTGCAGCACTGACCTGACTGGGTTTCTGTGTCTCTGTGTGGACAGTTTTAGAATCTTAACTTTCAGGTTTAGTTTAGGGGTTGTTGTGGCCCCTGTATGGTCTTTTTGTTGTAAAGTCTGGATAAATAAGATTTTCTCAACCATATTGCAAGTTCAAGAAGTATAAAATGCTAGAATGACTAAATAATTTATCTGAGCACTGTAGAATGGTGGAAGTGAGAATGTTTTTACCTTATTTCAGAATACAACAGGTACCACTGTGTCCATAACATATCAGGCTTCAGGGGGAGCAGAACCATCACCCACTGTTTGCTTGTCTGCTGTTATTTGCAATGCTGATTGATAGCTCTTTCTCCTACTCGCTCTATCCTACACTGCAATAGTGGTTTGCTGGCTCTTTATTTCTATCTCCTTTTGGTTCCTTTTTTTCTTTTGCTCAGCTTCTATCACTTTCTTTATGCCTCTCTGTAGACTGTGAGCTGATATCATCCTTTGAAAAGGTAATGATCCCACTGTGTTGAGATTATGTATGTGTGCTGCACAGTGTAATGGCCTGGCTTTTTATTGCTTGCCGCATACTAATCCCACAACTGAAGGAATGAGATGACACCTGCAGGGAGCTGTGTGTGATCTGCAGCCTCACATGAAAGAATGGCCATTAAAAATGATCAAAGAAATTACTGCACTTGGCTGCACAACACTGCTCTCATGCCTGGCTAGGTGTACATCCCTCTGCCTCAGCACGCACATGCACTGGCATGCCCACCTACACATACACACATGGACTTGCACTAATTAGTTTCTCCCTCCGATGGATATTTTCCTAGTGAACCTCTGTGGAAATGTCCTGTGCATAGTTGCCTTAGGCTCTCTGCAGATACTGATGCACCCACGCTCACAGATAGCAAATGGAGGACAAGAGTGAGTTCAAAATGATTCTGTTCTATACTGCTGCTGTAAATCATTCATGGACATATTATCATAACAGATTTTTATTTGGCCTTTTCTTCAGGGTTCTTTTGTTATATTAAGAAATTGTTTCAAAGTTTATTTGTTTAATTTCATTATGCATGTTTGCTATGTTAATGACTCAGAGTTAAATCTTTAGGAGTGCAATATATTACATATACATTTGCTTGAAAATACATATTAATAATTAGCATTGTCGATTCCTCTTCTGCACCAGAATCATGAGTTTGTCATGTTCCACTTAACAGTGTTTCCTATGGCCTTTCTTTTATACAGAAACCCTGCTGTAGTGGTGAGAAGGTGGCCCCTTCTTTCAGACACCTTTTCCTATTTTCAGTACACTGAACTTTAAAGCGCCAACCTTAAAATCACTCCGATGTTCATTTTACACAGGTACTGGTATTGGCAGCATGAAATTTTATGTGACATCTGACATGGTCACAGATTTAGTTCTCTACAGCAACATGTGGGTGATGAGAAGTTGAAGGAGAAATGGAGTCTCTGCAACTGGAGTAGCAAGAAATTACTGGGTAAAGTCAGAATTGGAGTCTGGCTAAACATACAGTAATAACACACTGTTTGGGCTAGATCACCAGGCAAATTACTAGGCTATATACAGGCCTTTTGTTGCTATATTGTGACCTTGTTTTTGCTACAACTCGCCAAAGAAATCTTACAAAAACCGCAGGTCCATCTTTAAGTTCTAATTTCAAGCAATTGTTCGGAGCAAGCCAAAGAGATCCTCGCTGCAGCCACATGCCAGATGGACTCTGGTGCAACCTAAGTTTAGTGGCCATTTACTAAAATCTCTTCATCAAAATATCACAACAAAATCTAAATTTTGGGATAAAATCTGGGTAACCTCTGGACTAGCTCATTCACATGCAGCAGTGCTGCTATATAAAGAAGCTTTCACCTTTCAGCTAACACCTAATAGTAGCTAGAACACTGGGTTGTCTCTGGACATTTTCTCTTGCTTCTTCAGTGTTTGATACAGTGGTTGTTGCTGCTGTCTCCTGCCATTACCAAACTGGTTGTATTGTGTGTTATTCTAACACTTATTTAATTAGTTTGTTTGTTTGACATACATGGTCAAGCAGAAGCAACCTGCCACTGATTTCAGCACAGCAGAGGAGATGTGCTAGAAGACAAAACAGATATTGGCTGCAGGCAGTTAACCAGCTACAGACATAATAGGGGACTTCTATGCCTAGCTTAATATTTTATTTTGAAAATTAAAAGGAAGGAAGTTTTACGTGTATGAGTATATGAGGGCGGCATCAGACCTGATACAGGTATTGTTCGTTTTGGTTCAAAGAAAGCCCTTTGAAAAGAGTTATGGCCCCTTTTAATAGAAAAAGAAACCTTTTTTGTTAAAATAAGAAATAATTTGCTGGTTACAGTCTGGGGGGAACTTGAAGTCACCGGACTTCCTGGACTTTTAGTTGAGGACCCCTGTTTGTAAAATATTTTTTTTCTACATTTGACCGTTGGATCACTAACATGAAGAAAATGTGGTTATCATAAGCATCCATTTTATTAAGAGATTCCTTTTCTCAGTACTCCTCCTTTCTCCCCCTTAGCCCCCTTCC
>OMLM01014188.1:201284-218751 GCA_900302695.1 Helostoma temminkii | reverse complement strand
CCCCTTCCCTTTCTCTTCGTCAGTGGTCCATTTTAGAGCCATGTGGCTGCATGGTTTGGTGGGTAATTTCACTGCCTTTTCATGTGTCGGAGGGTGAGGAATCCTGCTCCATTAGGTAGTGTCATCTTGTGATGTATGATGTATGCACAGAAAGGCAATCTGATGTTTATTCATGACTTTCAAGGCAATGCCTCAGCTAAGCTCTCTGATTTCCTTTTAAGGAACAAAACTACGTGAGATTGAGACTTCAGTTTAAAGGCACACAGACCATCCTGCAGCACATATTCTCGCTCTCTCTCTCTCTCTTGCTCTCTCTCTCGCTCTCTCTCACACAGCTCTCCTTTTTTAATCTCTTTTAAAGTCTCCCCCGATATTTTTTCTGTCAGATTTAATTTATTTGACCCTTAGAAAAAAGAGCACATGCAGTTATTTCCTTCTGATTTTGCCTGGCTGTCTCCCCATCTTGCCTCTGTGCTTAACTAAGGACTTTGATGAAGAGATTAATTTAGATTGTTTTTATAGTAGGCTGGCACATTAATGAGACACCACCACTGCGAGACTAAAAGGCCTCCTGGTCACATGTGACACACGTGTATGCACTCGCACACTCAATATACTGCATATTGTGTATGTGTACCAACTATAGCTACAGTATATTGAGTTCTTATTTATACAATGTCCACCACACTGGTTCATTCCATTTGTGCTATTGACTAACAATGACAAACAATCCAGTGGTGAATAATATCTACAGAAATCAGCCCCAACTCTAAATAAACAGCTTGTTTGTAATTTCAACTCCACATCCAATGTGTTTTAAAGTAACCAAAGTAACCATAATTCAGAAAGCTTGTCCCTATTTATCTTCTAAATTACTTTTTAATGGTAATAAAGCCACATCTCTCCATCATACTAGCACGATTCCGTGCAAGTCTTTGATGGGCCTCCTATGAACAAATTGTATCTATTAATATTCTCAGTGACCAACCACATGTGCAACATAATGTATGATAGACTTACTGCTGGAGTAGCCTTTAACGTGTACATTTATGATAGCTTTCCAAGCGATGCGGATATGTATTTGTATTTGCATTCTGTCAGATCTTGAGACAGTAGTACTACCAGTCAAGTGGGGCATGGCTTCTGCACATTTCCAGTAAATTGGAACCTGGATGCCTGTTTCCAGGACTTCACACAGAATCAGTGGATACAGCATTTAAACCTTAGTACTTATACCTATTTATTTGGCTTTGCATATATTTCCAACATGAGCCATAGATGTCCCTCCTCTGTCATCCTCTATTTGATTTTAAGAGGTAAGTCGTGGTACGATCCTGTTATATTTTGGGTATATTATGGAGCATGAGTGAAGCAAATGAATGCATTTTGTAAATAACATTAATACGCTGATAATAACCATGTGCATTTGCCTTGAGTGCTGTGTATTCTAACCTTATATGATAAATAATGCAAATGTAGCAATCTCTGCAAATGCCACAGAAAATGAGGTGGCAGGGAGGGAGAGGGCAAGGGAGAGAAGGAGCAGAGAGGGGGAAATGAAGAGCAGGAGGTAGCATAACTAACTGATTGGTGTGCTGTCAAATTGATTTGCATTAAAAAGGCCAGCCTAATTGCAACACTTAGCTGCAACATACTGATAATACAGAGCAGGATTACAAAAGGACATGGGGCAGCTTTTATTAGGGATTTCCTGGGTGTCTTTGAGAGATGCACCACCACCTTCTGTTTCTGTGGGGGCCATTCAAAATAGTGTGTCCCTTGTATTGTCCTGTCCAACATGATATACCCATTATACACACATTGCTGTCTCAGCCTTTTTGATCATATAAAACATTTCTACTTTGTAACCTAATATGTTTTGGGAGGGGAATTACTTTTCTGTGAAAGGTGGCATGTTCCTTAGAGAAACACATACTTCATACAAAGATGTTTCTTACAAATATATGCTGACTTTTGGCATTTAGGTAAATAACAAAGTATAATACTATACAAATACTATCAGTCCAAAGGATAGATTTCTCAGAGTTCAGATTTTTGCTGAATATTTTTAAAGCATACTGGCAATCATGGTTAAACATTTTAAAGGGTTGTTGGGTCAATAAAAAATTTTTAATATGAGATTCAGGTGTGTTCTCATATTAATCTGTACTCAGGGTATTAAATTTACCTGCCTTGAAAGATCAGGGATGTGGAAAAGCAAAGTTGTGTATAGTGAATTAGCGTCAGGAGTCCTGATGCTGCCAAAAGCAGTACTTCTTTCTTTCCTTTATTCCTTTCTTTAATAATAAATGATGGATGTTTCAAATTACAAAACAGTGCTGCAAAATCCAATTTAATGTTGGGTCTTGTAGGGAGGGTACAAAGAAGTGTTCTGTACATCAGTTATATACCCTTATTACTCTTTTTTTGCTTTAATATTTGCAGTCGGGTCACTAATGAGGGCTGTAATGTGCCATGTGATGTTGTAGTATTTGCTTTTAACAAGTCATGGAACATAGTGCTTGGTGGTCTTGTTCCTGATTGATTAAGATTCTAGCCGCAGTCAAGTATGTTTTGATTCTACTGGATTTCTTGTCTTTTGCATATGAGAATAAAGGAAGGAGCATTAAGTAAGTTTTAATTATGGCCTTTGGAAGTCTTCTTATTAGTATATTCACAATATTGCATATGGTTGACCTTTGTTAATATTTAAGTGGCCCAAATCTATGGGGCAATAAAAAATTCCGATGCATTAGACTCTTATCAAGTGCACACTGCTTGATTTCACACACACAAAATATGTGCTGTGAGTTCAGTTTATCCATATGTTTGTCTGCAGATACTAATCACAGTAATCTTTTTTCCCATGGCCAGCAGGTAAGCAATCCAAACACATATCAGCTAATTACGTCACTGTTACGTCACTGAACAGCCAATTGCCAAGCAGCATAGCTGTCCTTTGACCCAAAGCCCTGACTTCTGGTGTACAGTGAAAGAAATTACGTTTATGAATAGGAATGGATGATGTTTAACAACTGTGGATATGTTTTCAGACATCAGTTTAAACTTAACAAACTATAAAAAATACTTGCTACATGTGTCATATTGAAGGAATATATATTTTTAGCTAGTGCTAATGTTAGCTTTGCTATAACATTATTATTATTATTGCAATTTTAAGCTCAAATATTCAGGTGCTAGTACATTTGTAGATCTTAAAACACACATGTAAATAATTATTACACAATATTAGCTCCATACAAATTTCATGTGAAAAAATAAATATGGTGAAGAAATCTGAATATAGTCACTTCATAAATGTAATGTGAACATGGTTGTGCCTGTCATCTAAGGATTTTTAGCCATGTCCTGACATGTCCATGTGATATGATGGTGATATTCATCTATAATGGCAACTATTATCATTTGCCATATGTATCAATATTATTCCATGTTCCCTTACAAGAGAATGCATCATTTGACTTTTCACTTATTTTTACATTTCACCATGAATTTTAATTGACAACACCATATGACATCTACTCAAATACTGCACCTAAATACAGTTTGTAAGTAAGTTATCTTACTTTTGCAGCACTACGCTTCATATGAGTTTTTAGTCCATTACATTTACATTGACAGTTTTACTTGAGTTCATTGACTGTTGTACTTAAATCATTAGTTCACAATGTGCAATTCCCTGTGCACCTCAGTAGTTTCTTAGTCCTACAGTTATATACAAAGGTCTATCTTTTATATTAAGTGTTTCATTACAATTTGTATAGTTTTGTATTTTATATTTAATTTTGAGTGTCATATTTGTACTCAAATATCAGCTCAACAACAGTGCACTGTACGCATTATTTTGTACTGCTATGTGCAATGACAATAAAAACTATTCTATTACTCGTTACTTTGCAAATGGAGCTTCTCGATTACATACAAGCAAACTACATTGTGATATATTGTTACTAGGACTGCATTGAATGATTATTTTGTCGCTTAATCTATAGATTATTTAAGATCTTTTATTTTTCAATTTTTACTAAAAATAAAAATTTTAATTCATCTATATTTTAATATTTTATTCAATCATCTGCTCTTTAAACAAACAAATATGACAAAGCATGCACTGCAGGGCATTACTCCCCAAGCAAAAACATGTCAGTCTTTTAGAGACTAATAAAAAGTCTGTCCACAATATAATTAAAGTAAGAGCTTCATTCAAGTTAAAATAATGTGGTGTGATCTACATTTAGCAATTCAACAGCTAAATAACTTAAATGCAAAATTCAAGTCAGTTCTAGAGTAACTAAACTTCAATTCAAGTAAAGTGGATATTACATTAGGGGCACCCCCGTCCTCCTCTCTGCTCCGATGCACACACAGACATACACAAATAGACACATGCGCGCAAACACAGGTGAGCATACTCCCACCAGCAGAGAGTGTGCATCAAAAAACAACGGTCTCCATCTAACACCTGCATGGTGGTGGTACTGCTGTTATGATTTTTAATTTGCAGAGCTCGCAGAGCACCATGTTGTCTGGTCTCTGTTTAAAATACTCCCATACTTTAGATGACCGTGGTACGTTTTTTTTTGTTTTTGCTCGCTATTCACCAGACTCCATGCTCTCACTACACACAAGCATCTTACTTCCTACATGTGACTCATTGACGCACGTTACATAAATCGCCGTATTTCCGTAATCAATTACTTTGATTACGTCAACGTATTGCCCCACCCCTAATTGTTAGACTTCAATTAAACGTCCAGGATATCTGTCACTTTAGGTCCTGCCTAGTTGAGGTCCAGACTAATTGTTCATTTCTTTCAACAAAAAGTAGATGCCAATGTCTTTTCCGACTCATGTTCTCTGTCCGCTGGTGGGATTGTGCTCTCCTGTGTATCCACACGTATCTCTGTGTGTGAAGGTGTGTGTATCGGGGTGAAACTCTGCGTGATAACTATAGCTGGTAGTTTGTTTAACAAAAAACAAGGTATAGATCAGTTCTATAGGAAAGGTAACCTTTACTGACTTCTGTTGTGATCTGGAGCTACATAGAAATAAAAATTTAATAAAATTAAATTAGGTGTGGGAAGTGCCTTTCAATGGTTATGTGCCCCCTAATATAATGGTAGGAAAAACACTGAGCGTTGAACAAGCTAAACCATAAAAAAAATAAGTTTATTAGTTTATGGGTGTCTTTGCAAAGATGTAATTTAACTTTTGTCAGCAATCATAGCAGAACAGGTTTAGTGGCCTTTCTTTGTTTCTTGTAGGGTGAATTAAAGCATGACTATGTTTATTGCTCATCTTTAACACTACACTAAAATAATGAATTTTGAACATGCCACCTGTTTCTCTCACTCACTGAATGGCTATTTGTGTTTAACCTTCACAGGCTGTAGAAGCTGCTACTGCTGTTCTATCGTGATGTTACGTTTTCTGTGTAGATAAGATGTTAGATCCCGAGACAGATGATTCTGAGTTAGCTTTGCCTACTGTCCAAACTTGGAATTTGACATTAGCCTTGTCTTATCTGCAACCCTATTCACCCGATGGGAAAAGATGCCACAACTGTAAGGACCCACACAGCACAACTGAGATGAATTAAGATGTGCCTGTGAAAAAATTGCGTCAAAATAAGGTTTTCGGTTTCGATTTCAAGATTCGAAGTCTGCCATTTGGGGACATGTTATAGATAGTGTTGAGTAGTAACATGTTGCAAGTAGCATAATACTTTTTTCAGTAACGAGTAAAATAAGGCATTACAATTTCTTAAATGGTAATAATACTACGTTATATCGTTATTAATCTGCATTACTATGTTACCTGAAGGCAACTTGATTTTTCATGTGTGAGATGTGCATGCAAGCAGGTACTAGCTACTAGCAAAAAAGCTAAATGTAGGATGGATGTAGGGGAGATGGATTGCAATACTTCAATACTAGTTTTATCATTATTTTGAATTTAACTTAAAGATGATTATTGGGAATATATGAAGATAGGAACTACATTTGCCTACTTACTGATGAATTGCAGTGATGTAACAAGAATGCCAAACGAGAGGTAATGCTAAATGTTATTTCTACCACTGTTAAGTTACTTCCTATTAAGTCAGAGACAATCTTTCTTTTTTTAATCGTAAACTTAATTGAGTACTGTAAGTTTTAACAACCAAATAAGTTAAACACTGTTGCCTGTAAACTATAAATGGATAACAGTCACTGCAACGTTGGATATCTTGGCTGAAAATGAATACTGGATCTACTGCTGTTTAAAAATATCATCATGACATTTAGGGGTGAAGCGATTCATCGACGTAATCGATTACAAAAATACATCAATTTATGTAACGTGCGTCGATGCATCACATGTATGAAGTAACCCAAGATGCTCCCCATGTCCCATTTTGAAGTCCATAAATGACAAACAGAAAATGGGCTCTACTAATATTGATAAATCTGTTTCATAAGATGATACATAAGCCCAAGCCATGATAATACCTCCATTGTGCTTCACAGACAAGTTTGTATGGTTTGGGGGGATTTGTCGATGCAATTGATGTAATCAATTTCGAAATACGTCGATTTGTGTAACATGCGTCATTGTATCGCATGTAGGAAGTAAGATGGTTGTGTGAAGTGAGAGCATGGAGTCTGGTGAATAGTGAGTGAAAAAAAAAAACTAACCCACAGTCATCTAAGGTATGGGCGTATTTTAAGCAGAGACCAAACAGCATGGTGCCCTGCTGAGCTCTGCAAATTAGAAATCATGCAGTACCACCACCATGCAGATGGAGACCGTCGTATTTTTCAACACACGTAACCCAGCTCTCTGTCTGCTGGTGGGAGTGTGCTCACTTGTGTATGCACGCATGTGTCCATTAGTGTTTGTGTGTCTGTGTGTTTGTGTGCATCAGAGTTGAACTCCGCCGTGTACGATAGCAAGCGACCAAACCATACAAAGTTGTCTGTGAAGCACAATGGAGGTATTATCATGGCTTGGGCTTATGTATCAGTTTATTGAACAGACTTATCAATATTAGTAGAGCCCATTTTCTGTTTGTCTGTCATTTATGGACTTCAAAATGGGACATGGGGAACATCTTAGGCTGACTCTCATTGCTGTCTGACCTTACGTTGGTGTCGTACAGCCAAAAATAGGGTCCCATGTGCCTCTGCATGTCTGACCGTTTACTTCCATGACAAGTTTTTAAAACAAAAGTTTCAGTCCTGACAATGGGGGAGCGGGTTATATCAGAATTATGCTACAATCCCCTCTTTCCTTCCCCCAACTGAAAGTAAGATCTAATATTCTTCCTAAGTATCCAAGTGCTTCCTCTGATGCCTTTTCATAAATAAATGCAACCAGAATCTAGCTTCAACCTTGGTAGTTTTGTTTGAAAATGTACTAAAGACCCAGGCAAAACCAGGTAATTTGTCTAGTAATATAATAAGATGATGAAACACATGATGATAGTGGCAGAATTAATAGGGCGAGACAGAAACATTTTGTCTGCCAAGTAGCAGAGAAATGCACCAAAACCATTTGGGGGAGCTTCATCATGCAGCAGGTTTGATACAGTTAGTAAACAAAACAGCAGTCAAATGTTAGGAATAATTTACTTTAAAACTATAAGTACCACTACTGCTGTTCATTAGAAATTTGGGTGATCTGATACAAAATGCACTATTTTCTTTGTAGTCTTCTGTCTGATGTTCATCTTTTGCTTTTACACCCAAATGTCTTCAGTATATCGCTGATACAAATGAATTGACTTTGTTATTCCGCTGCTTTTGGATGTGACTGTAGGAAAGTTGCTTTGGAATGTATTCAGAACAATTCAGTTATTTAACACGTAATGTTGTCATTTTATTTTGAATAGCAAAAGAATGTCTATACACAGTAACCCATATTGAAAAAGGGGAAACCTTTGCCCTGTCTGATCCTGCACATTTTCTTCACTGTGATTAGTGTGATGGTAGGCAGGCAAGAGCATTCCACTCTAACGAAACCATTACCAAAGATCTCTGGCCGGGAGGAAGTCTGTTCTGCTGCTACTGCAGAGATTGGCTAATATTCCTGTCCACCGCATTGAGAAATATAGGGAGAAATAGGCATTTCATCTTAATGAACCTGTTTCTCAGAGTCGACCCACAAGAAGAAGGCAAATTTATAAAAAAGTTCTGAGAAGTAAAAGGCATAAAAGGCTGTTAGCTCTAAAAGGCACATTTCCTGCTTTTGTTCTGGTCATGATAGAGGTAATTCTCTAGATTTGCACTGAAAACACTACTTAATGTCTTTGGCTTGTGGGAATAAAAATGAAAATGGGTCTCAAGGTCCTCATTACAAGCCTCTTGTGTCAATCATTTTCAAACAAGGCCTTCATCTACAGTAATTCTGTTCCCTTCATACTCCCTTTGTAACCTTATAGAAGATTGGACATATAGAAGGAATAGGCATTGAAGCTGAAGTCTATCTCTTCTGACCAGGTCTAGCAAGGTACATGAACAAAGATATTAAGATATAATGGATACCCATGCTTGTGCCCTATAACAATAATAACTATTCATCTGTAGATGTAATCATTAAGTGACTACATTAAGCACTAAAATAGTCATGCAAACAGACAGGCAACAGAATTTAAGCTGTTATTTTGTGAATTTACAGGAGCAGTATGTTTCTTTGTGCTGTTACACCTAGCTTTAACAAGACCACAGTTGTGAGGGTTGTGTTTTTTCCTAATTTCGGTACTTTATTTCCCTGTATTTTAATTTGTGCTGTGGTATAATTGTACTCTATAATACTTAAACAGCTACAGATGCAAGTCCTCTTGCTTTACAAATCTTTTTGTTTAAGTTGGTTCCATCTTTTGAGAATTTTTCATAACCTTTGCAGTAGGATTTGCCAAAAAGTCTTGAAGAAATGTCTTTTTCAGTCCAATTAAGTCTGTCATTGCCCTTTAGGACAAAGTGTGGAGGCAGCAGATTTTTTCCACATCCAGCAGAGGTCATGTTCATGTGTGCTTTCCTAGCCCTATTCTTGCTAGTGCTTCTTGCTTTTTTCTCATCACATTCACAGCTCAGCTCATTTTGAGTGGGAGGGAAAAGAAAGATTTCAACCAGACAGGTTGCCTCCTGACAGCACTGTAAATTGTGAGTAACATATAATTTCTACAGGTTCATAGTGCTTCAGCAGGACTTTAGTATTATTAGATCAGTATGGCTTATGGGACAGGGAACACCCTGTACCAGATGGTACTGTAGCTATCTATCTAACATGCATCTAACAGTTCTTGGAGATAATCATGACAGCCATAGTGCATCAGGATGATGCTATCAAAGTAGAAAGCCAAATGGGTGTGAGTCAGGCAAAATCAGCATATTCTATTACAGATGAATTTATAGAAAAACCTGGACATTATAGAAACTGAGCTGGTTAAAGAAGAACGAGAAGTCAGTAATGATGATAAAAAGTGATGAAAAGTATAAGAAATTCAAGGAAGACTCCAAGGAGCAGTGGCCTGATCATCTTGGCAGAGGCCCTAGGTAACTTTTGTTAGAATTTATCAGGGTCATAACTTTGCCAAAGCAAAGATGTCAACATAGATCCATACTTCAAAGTAGATCTACAGGGTTCAAATATAAGTTGCTAGTTTAACACATTGTATTAAAGCAGCCACTAAAATGTGGGTGGTGATATAGTCTGCATTACAAACCTGGGATGTAAGAATGAGGTATTAAATGTCTGTTGGCCTAATGAGAATATGAGCTGTCAGAGACACACATGTAATGGCTCCCTTGCCAGCCGCCCAGTTCAGGCCCTCTGGGACGCAGCTAGACACACTATTTCTTTGACTCTGTCTCATCTCCTGCACTGTCTTTCACTCTCACTCTCCCTCTCCCTGAGGGGAAAAAACTCTGACCTGGACAGGGACCATTGCAGTCCTCTCATATCTTTTCTCTTTCTGTTGCACAGATTGTGCACATCGCATACACACCTACAGCATCACACTGAGCATGCAGAACTCAGGAGGGGCATTTAGTCACTATATCCCATAAGATGGCCTGCTGTCCTCAGTGTACAATGGGGTTTCTCATGAGTAGTCAAGTCTGTCCTCATTGAAATAGGCCAACAGACTGCAGCTTCTCAATAGACCAGACAAAGTAGACACTCTGATGGTACATCTTTATTCTGTGACAGCCATAGAAAGCTTTAAGGACTGCTGGGTTCAGTCAGCTTCCTACTGATTATGTCCTTCAGGTATTTAAGGTATTTTAGTCTTGTAGCCTCACTGAAAAAAAGACAGGTTTCATAATAAAAAAAATACACTATTTTGTTGCTACTAATGTAGCATTATTAGCTAAAATATGTTGCTAATGTGCAGTGCCAAAGTTGTACCTGCATTCTAAAAATATTCCTTCTATGGTGGAGTTTACTCTTCTTCTTTTTCCAACCGTTATTCAACCATTCATTTGGAGACCCGAGGCTTTCCATTATGACAGTTCTTTCATGAGCCATTATTGGTGATGTTAATGGCATCCTTCTGCTGATTTTAAAGAATGATTATCACATTGTGTAGGTTGATTGACAGTTGACCTTCACGCCAGTTTATGAAGAGGTGGCTAGATTCAGTGCGTCTTCTCAATTGCCTTAGTGACAGCGTATTAATACTAATCAGATTACCAAGAACCAATTAATCCTCAGACTCCAGACAAGACGCTGGTTAAAGGAAGAGTGTTGCTGCTGCTTCCCAGCTTGGTCAATGCAGTTCACATACTGTACCTATGTATAATAATTTAATTCCCACCAACTTTTGTGTCTATGTGACAAGCCAGAGGGTGAGGTTAAACTGGACCAGCCTGGTATACAGATAACCTACTGGTTCCAGAAATTGGGCATTTCAGGAAAACGTTCTGTATTACTGTTTTTGTAAATGATGGATCAAGCATCCTAAATGCTGCTAATAGTTTCTGATGTACAGTATTTAGGAAGACTACAAGTCTGTTCTTTTACTTGCATTAGATGTTGTGTTGTTTTTTAACAAACTATAAGGAATTAAAATCATTGCATAAAATCATCAGCTTGTTTTATGAAAACGTATTTACTCAAATTATTTAAACTGCCCAGCAGTGGCTCCACTTGTACAAATTTATTTGGAAATGTTATTTAAAATCCTGTTATTTAAAATGCTGTCAGGAATTTTGGCTACGGTAAAATGAATGAATGAAATGATATTCACTGGTGTGAGGCCTTCTCCCTGGCAATGATGAAGCTTGTCACCTGACTCATTCTGTGGGTAAGATGGATTGTTAAACATTTCGATTGGAGGATGAGGAAGGGAAGAGCTGTTTGTTGAGACAGAGGTAGCATTATTAGACAGTAGCTGGAGCATGGCAGAACAGCCCAGCGATACTAGCTCACCCTGAGCTGCATAATAAAGAGGGCGTGCATGCATATTAATACCCGCACTCTGCATAATGTTTATATGTTATGATAGGCTCAAAAATACAGACACCTTACTCATGCTCCTGAGCATGTCCTGTGCTTCACAATTGTTATTTGTCCATGATCACTCATTCAGGGAGGGACGTCCCCTAGCCCTGGTCTCACCTATGTTGGCTTGTCTTGCCCAGGCTGCCAGCCTCTTTCCCACACTCGACCAGACTCGTACACTAACATTCCTTACAAATGCATGATGGAGGTGTATGATGCCAAACGAGTTCCTCGTTACCTCCCTCTCACTCAGTTGGTAGAAGCTTTTGGAAGAACTACAGCGACATCTGCATGTGCCATGGTTAAAAAGCGCCAAGGTTCATACCCACCCACTTCGCTAGGCTTCCCCTGCCAGCTTGCTCCCCATCTGTACTGCCCCTCCTCCTCACCCCTGCGGCACTCATTTCTCAAATTACTAAACATGTCTAATTGTGTGAGGCATGAAGCTCACTTCATTTGAATATTCTGGCTTCAGGGGATTTGCCTTGCATAGAAGAAGAATTAAGCAAGGATGTCTGGAAAAGGAAAGATCCACAATTAGATACAGAGGTCTCTGTGGAATAAAATTTTACCACATAATTGTTGTTTTCCATGCTGTATATGTCATACCTAATTGGGAGTATTGTTGTATGAGAACTGATTCCATTTAATACAAAAGAAATAATTTCTACTCCATGGTTTATTTCAAAGTTTGCAATCAAATATTCTTTATTCTTCTTCTTTATTTATTATTATTATTTTTTGTATAATGTAGAATTATATTGATAGAGGCAAGAGGACAATGTCCCGCAATTTAGTGGGCCACAGTGTTTTCACTTTATGAACTTTAGCCTTATGTGGTATATACAGTTTATTTTTGTAAGTACAGAAAATGTGCAAAATGTTGAATCTCACATGATATCTTGTGTGCATGTGTGGTATAGGGTGGGATCTAACATTACTAATTCAAATATACTGGGCCGGGCTCAAAAGCGATAATCAGTTTTAGGTTTGTGGGTGTATATTTTGTGGTACAGTTTGTCTATGTGAGGAGTAACTTGAAGCATTTTTTTCAGCTTCAGTTAATGTTTTCAGCTTCAGTTATTCCCACCAACTAATACGATTTTCAGTCCTTAGTGTCCCAGTAACTTACTGGCACTTAGCCTGGCTCACACCTGCTGCCAGCAGTCACCTGCAGTGCTCTGTCTTCATTTGTTAACATTTAAACCATTACATGTTCTAACACAGTTAATGGCTAAATGTTTATACAAAGTAGTTTTTTGGATTTCCGATGTAGTTGGCCACACACATATATAAATATTACATATTATATACAAATATTTTGTGAAGGCTAAAATTACTATAGTAAATTAATGTTGGTTCCATTCACAAATCCAAGTATCCATTAGTTCAGCGTGAGCAGACATTCACTGTATGTGAGACAGCTTCTTGTACAGATTTTAACCAGCTCAATTAATTTTTGTCGGAAAGGTTAAGCGCGCTGACTTTCTTAAATTAACGTTGAATTAAACGAATTGGCAGGTTGCCAGAACCCAGCGCACAGTTTTGGAGATTGTCATCACATAATGAGTCGCCTTTTTTTTAAATATACATTTTACGCTTTTCTGTTTCCACCCCCTTGTTCTCTGCTGCCATTTGCCTGTATGCCTTTGAGATGTAATGATATGCAAATGAAATATGCATAAAATCATTCTGCTGTAGGATGATTAAGCATGGGGGATATTAGCCAGTGCCTTCCACAGTGGCTGTTGTCTCCTCTGCATTCCGCTTCATCCAGGTGCCCACTTTAGAGATCAGTGTTACTAATGCAGTAATCATTTGAATAACGCAAATTAGATCCAGTTTGAGAGAAATTACATTCCAGGGTTTCTCCTCGTTTCCAGTATTGTAAGATCCAGAAAAGGCAGATGTCTTCATATGTGCGAGTTGCTGCTCTAGAGAGCAGACAGAGCAAAGATACCAGGTTTTCCAAAACACAGCACTTGAACATCACTGGCAAAGCAGGAGCTTTTCAATGCTTGTTTGTGAGTACTGTGGCATTATTTGACTACTGGCATATAACGAAGGAAGAAAAATATCCCTGTTCTTGCTCTCCCTCTCTCTCTCTCTCCCCATCTCTCACACACACAAACACACACACTCCACCCCCCCATTCCTTCTGCTCTCTTGTGCAAGCCCTCTTCTTTGTAATCCATTTGTGTAATGAAGACACTGCACAATTAACATCCCCCATGGAATTAAATAAAAAGGTGATTATCCAAAGTTCATTAGCTCCGAAAGATTAGAATATCCAAGTGTGATGAGTATGGAAAAGAATTTGGCACCAATTACAAATTAAATTGTTAATCGTATTTGTTGCGATCTTGATTACCGCATTTGAGATGCCCAAAAGATGCCATCTTTTAAGCGGTCCTTCCTGAGTGGTAGTACAATCAGATTCAGACATCTTGGTAGTGCCAAGGTTGGTAGCAAGCACAAAGATGTTATAATCCCTCCCGTTGGATGACTTCCTTAATTATTCATATTGTACAAAGAAATCCTGGAGGAAAAAATGAAAACCATAATAGTTGGATGCCAGTGGATGAATATCCTTGCGTTGCTAATTGCTGTTTTAATTCCGACTGTGCATACTAACGATGAAAATTAACTTAATAAAAGCCTCCGTTGTGTGTCTTTGCAGCCGTGCCCATCCTTGGCTCCATGCCCGATGCCAGCAGACCTTGCGATAACCACAGAAATGTTCTCTAGACCAACAGAGTGCCCCAAACCGCAACCCAGACCAGTTGGTAAGTCTGTGTTGCATCTGTTTATGATACTTAAGCGCAGGAGGGAAGATCCTGAAAGGGTGGAGTTTGTTCATTTCTTTTGGATGGTTGGCATGAAGGGGGCAAAAAAAAGTCAGAGATGTGGAGTGTGGAGGATCTAATGATTTCCCATGGCCTCACTATGCCCTGTTTGCTTGCAGGCAGGCCAGCACCTCCCCCCAGTGTCTCTTGAACTTAGTTTGCCTCCTCCTTCCTGTGCCTTCTGCACCCATTCCACTGATTTCCTGTTGTGTCCATGCCACCTCTCTCACTTGGCTCTCTTGCTTCCAGATATTGTATTGATCCCATAGGAATCCAAGAAAATTATAAGTAATGTGAATATAGGAGTTGTACAAATGCATGCATTTCTCTTTGCTATTGCTTGACTTGCTGCCAATGTAGAACTTCATGTTTTTTTTTAATGACAACATTGTTCTGCTCCAAGAAGTTGCCGCTGTCACAGAAACAAATCATCTAATTTTGACCAGCACAAGTTCATAGAAGAAAAGTTAATTTATTCCTGTCTATCCACTGATTGTAATTTGTTTTGATAGTTCATTAGTATTCATCCTTGTGTTTGCTTTTTTGTCTCTTTTTTTGTGTCTGTGACATTGTAAACAGCTGCTATTGAGCTTCTGGCACAGTCCCTCAGGTCCATTCTTGCTCCCTCTAGCTCTTGTAGGCAGGCATGCGAGAGGTTGGCAGATTGGCAGCGTATGATGCAGCAGTGGCTATGGTAGATGTCTAGTGTGCCTGCCAGCCAGTGCAATAAGAAGTGGCAGCTCACACTGAAAATGTAGGCCAAAGGGGGAAGAGAGTTGGCACAAAAGAAGGCACTCTCCTCACTAATATTGTTTGTTGCTTTTGTCTTGCTTCCTCTTGTTTTTTGTTGCTGTTTTGTTCCCTCAATGAACTCTTTTGTTGATAATTCAAGTTGTTCCATAACGCAAATGTGGCTCTAATTAGTCATATCAGATGCTGTAATGTCCCTGTTTGTTGTTTTCTCTTTGTATTTTGCAACCAATGCATGAAGGGTATCCGATTGTGACCATTTGGCTTAATTGTTGTATATCCCTTGTTCTTCGTTAATTTTCATGCCAGATGCCATCACATTCCCGGTAGCACGCCACTTGAGACCCGTAATTACCAAATTATTGCTCCTGTGGCATCCTCCAGATTAATGACTTTTACCAGAGTCCATAAATGCCAAAATTGAAATGACATCTTCCAGGGGTACATCCATTACTGCTAACGAATCAGTTGGCATGGCATCTCCTGGCCAGATGGCTGGCTGGCTGCATGGCACAGAGAGCTCTGCCTCAGATGGTTAGAGAGAGAGCAAGAAGGAGTGAGTGGGAGGAGCTTTCCTTTGTGGCACTGCCACACACCCATTACCATTAGAACAACAAAACAGCCCCAAGTTTCTGCTGTTTTATTTTTAGAATTTCCAACTCCATCATTAATCACGTGACACTGCTCCGATTTCCTGCTATTGTGAATTAGGTAGTGTAGCTTCACTTCCAGTTCATCTTGTCAGTTTTTCTGTATTTTTGAGCGATAGATATTCACCATCATGATGCCATGCAACAACACGCAATCCATCTGAATGGCAGCCTGCAGAAATATGTGTTAGCCATATCTTTAGATCTTCATCAGCAGCCATTTATTTTTCCTCCAAGACAGTCCAGAAGTAATGATCATTGTGTGTGAAAAGACTTTCATCTTCACTCCAACTTTCCCAACAGTTCCACATCCTCAGGAAAAAAGAAAAACTCTGTGATGCTCCAAAATGACAGAAACACTCTGTTTCCCAGGCTACATCTAACAACCTAGCCTCCAGAGTGAAGAGAAGTCCGCCTTGGTGCTACCACTGAATGGATGGCACTGTGCCAACTTCTCTCTGCCATCAAGCGCATTCGCTCCTTGTTTCCCTTATTTGCCCATCCCCTTTCTCTCTCAGTCCCTCTCTTATCCACCCTCCTCCTTTGCTTAGCTTTTCTTCCAAATGCCCAATCCACCCACCTTCCATCGCCCTGTTTTCTTCTATGGGCTTGACATTAATTAACATTTGGGTTAATTGATTTTAAAAGCTGGTTATTTCTTCCAACAGCTCTCTTAAGTCATCTTGCGAGCTGTTTTGTGCCATGTTATGTACCATTGGTGCGTAGCATTAAGTGTGCCTCTGCTTTGCCCTTTCTCTGCACTGGTTTTCAAGAAAAAAGAAGCTTCGACCAACAACCACCATCCCTAGTGTAATGCAACAGAACCAGGGAGAGCTCTCCTATATGTGTCAGACACAGTGAACAATTTTTGCTGCTTATGTGATTGTTGCCGATTGGAGCCGATATTTTTCTGCCCGAGCCCACTATATTGTTGTCATGGCATTTTAGACACAGAGTCCTTCCTCTACCACCGTTCATTAATTTTCCTTTTTATTTTTATTCTCTCTACATCTTCTCCAGCTCTACTCTTTCTTTTGAGCTGTGTTATATGTGAAATGGATAAGAAGCATATAAACACAGTGACTGCGTATTCCGATGGTAGTTATCTTTTCTCTCATTTGTCATTAGCGGTTTCGTCAGCATCGCATATTTGATTAAATAATCATCCTGGCCACATCTGCTTTTTCTCTTCATAGCTTTTTATTCTGCTCATTTGGTACAGAACTGATGAGGTTAAAAGCAGGAGACGGTTTAATTATTTAATAAACACCCTCCCTCTAAAGAGGGTTTGCTCACAGATGTTAATTAGCAATGGAGCGTCTTGCTTTAATAGTCGGGGTGGAATGCAAATGTACAAATGCTCGCTAATACCGTGTGACTTATTTTATATTTTTGCTGTAAACATTCATATATTTTCTTTCCCTCGTGTCTGTACATGTCCTCTACACATTTTACATTCGACAGTTGTTTCTGCTATATAATTCAGGATAATCTAAGTGGAGAAATGTTCTTCAAAGTCATACTCTTTGTGTTGTTTCAGGTAAACAGTAGTGAGGTGCTTCATGAGGCTCCAATGTGCTATTCTTTCTTGTTTTACACCCTTATTTTTTTTTTAATACAAAGCAACTGGACAATTGAGTCAACAAGAGGAATCCATTATGCAAATTGACCCGTATTTGCATAATGTCTTATGCCAGGAGTATGCAAATGAACAGT